>WITN01000543.1:0-60318 GCA_015025155.1 Lactarius quietus
GAGGGTCACGATGTGGCACCACAAAGTTGTATGTCGGCTC
Source organism: Lactarius quietus (assembly GCA_015025155.1). NCBI lineage: Eukaryota > Fungi > Basidiomycota > Agaricomycetes > Russulales > Russulaceae > Lactarius > Lactarius quietus. The sequence goes on from WITN01000543.1 coordinate 41, forward strand.
ATTTTTCTAAGCAAAATGATGGTCAGCTTAAAGGGAACAGGCCAGAACTCAGAGAAATACCACAGACATCCGCGTTCACTGTCTTTGTGTCCCAGAACATGCTGAGGACCCCAAAGATGCTCTGGTTCATCCCTACAGGCTTCCCATTTGAGTGATTGAAGTCAGGGATGTGAATCGCGTATGGCTGGAGAAAAGCCAGTGGCAGGTTCACAAGCTCATCCCCACGGTTGAGTGTCACAGACTGCCAGTTCCAGGAGAAGAGGGATTTGACGATTGATGGAACTCAGGTGCAGATGGTCAGATGGGGGCATACAGGCACCAGGAAATGACTTACCTTTATCCATGTTGAAGATCGCCGTCGTTACCTCAGTGAACTGCTCCGGGCGAAGCTCATACTCGAGGAGTGTGCCCTTTGTCACGTCGAAGTTGGCACATCTAAAGTGCCAGGCTATGAGTGTGTGAGCCCGTGAGTGTTTCGAACACACTCACTGGATCCGCAGGCGACGTGCCTCAATCATAACGGACTTGATGTAGTCTTGGCAGCGTGAATTGCTTGCAGGACGGCTCTGAACAAGACTTGGGTCAGAGTCTTGCTGCTGCCGCCGAATTCGCCCTAGCATTGTTACAATCTTCTTGAGTGATTGCTGGGAGGGACACTTGTAAATCTAGCTACGCTAATGGGCACGGAACATTAAACCTACCGCTGATAAACGCTCATCGCTCTCCTTCTCCCTCCCTTGCTTGGTGAACAGGCAACGCGTGGCCGCATACTTGAGGTAGTGGATCATGTGGTTGGCGTCGATGATGGAGTCTCGCACGATTCCTTTGCGAAGTGCGCCAGGAAGCCATGCCTTGCACAACATCAGTCCGATGAACGCAACGACCTACCAGCAAAAGTCTACCTTGTATGTCTTCAAAACCGACATCTCAGTCTGTCGTCCTCCGCTGTGTCGAGTGTTGAGGATGAATGAGTCCACCCATGCCATGCCGTCGTCATTGTCGGCGATCGCATGGTGTCCCATTCCACCCACATCATCATCCTCCTGATCATCCTCTGGCTGGGCTCCCCGTCCTCCATGCCTTCATCCTCCCCCATGTCTTCCTCATCATCACCGCCGTTCGGCTCTCCGTCGATCGCGTGTTGATAACTTGACTCCAAGGACGCCATGTCTTGAAGGGCGGCACCAGCAAGATCTTCCTCCCCAGCAATGGAAGCCTCTGGGCCAACCAGGGCAGACGTCGCGTCCCTGTGCTCGAGCAGGGTCCGGGCATGTGCAAGGGAGAAGGTTGACGGCGATCGTGGGGCTGCCGCAATCGAACTGCAAGTGTGGTGAGCAGTCAGTATGGTCGGTCAGTGTGTTAGGACGAACCTGCTGCAAGTGGGTCCCATGCTTGGGCCACTCAGCCGTGCTACAAGCACGGCCTTGGTCCCCCCGATGGGTAATCCACGTGCGCGACATTGCACCTGGAGCTGTTTGACTTTGAGGGCAGTGAGAGGAGATCTACGAAAGGTGTGTCAGCAGTTTCTCGATGATCAGAGGCATAGGGGGCATGAACGAATCACTGGTGGACGACAACGCGACCACCAGGGGGGACAGTGAGGGTGTTGGGGCCGCGTTTGGTGGCACCGATGGCATTTGATGATCAGATGGGAGTGTGAAGCGTGCCTTGAGCTGCTCAGAGGCGAGACAAGAGCTGAGAGGTGTAAGTTGCTTCAGCAAGTTGCTGCTGAACAGAACGAGGACGTGGATCTGCGGCCGTGGGGAGGGAAGGGCGACAAGGGAAGAGCGATGAGCATGAGGTTAATGAGATAAGAAGGCGCACTGACACTGACCATCGTGGTTGCCATCCCTGGTGGATTTCAGCCATTGCGGGCTTATCTTGTCCCGCAGAAGGATCGGGTCGATGATGGGGTGACGTGGACCTGAGGCTGTGGGGAGGGAAGTGCAATCAGCATCGAGCAAAGGGCCCGAAGTCATGAGCAAGGGAAAACACACTCACATAGATCATGGCCGGTGCCGTTCCCGGTGGAATCCAGCCGTTGCAGGCCTCCTGTGTCTTGCAGAAGAGTTGGGTCAATGTTCACGTAGGCTGTGGGGAGGGAAGAGCGATCAGCATCGAGCAAAGGGCCCGAGGTAATGAGCGAGGGGAACCGCACTCACGCTGATCGTTGCTGGTGCCATTCCCGCTGGAATTCGGTCGTTGCAGGCCTCCTGGGTGTTGCAGGAGGGTCGGGTCGATGTTCGCATCCATTTGCGGCAGCTTGCAGTTGATGGATGAGCGTTGGTGCGGTTTTTTTTCTTCGTGCCTGCGGTGGGCGCTAACGCGATGCTCGGCGGGCGACTTCAACTAGGATTTCCTGGGCCTCACACCAAGTCACAAACGTGTTGTGAATTACTTAAGCGATTCACGATTACAAACGTGAACACCCCTTTCGGGTTCAGTTAGGGTTCGTGGGTCTCAGTCGAAGTCGTGTGATTCGAACTCCGCCCACGCGCGCCAAATCACAGTGTGCCTGTGTGCGACTTGGGCCAGGCAAACTCGCGTCAACAACCAGCCAAATCACACTTTTTGGCAGTTGCGTACTTTGCACACTCCAAACGCGTCCCGGCCCACTCGGAACAGGCCGTAAATTAAGACTCCGCTTGAACATACATTTCGAGCATCAAATTAGGAGACTTAGCTAATAACATTTATTAATTTATGTCACTATTTTAACACATAACTTTCAGTGCTTAATTTAGCAACATGACCTAAACATTAAATAACATTACATAAACTATGGACTTTTTTTTGTCTAAGTCGATACAGTAGAGAGCGGGGCGAGAGGAATCGCGTGCCCCGCTTTCCCCGCCTCACCCCGCTTTCCCCGCCCTGCCCGCCCACTTTCCTCGCCCCACCTGCCCGCTTTCTCCGCATCGCCTCGCCTCTAGCCCTACACGCAGAGCGGGAGGGAGGGGGCGCTGCCTCCGGATTCGGGCGCCCGACCCCCAGCTCGTGTACCCCCCTGTACACGTTCGCACCACCCCCCTTGCGCACGGATGGGGGTTGGCGCCTCCCTTCCCACTCCCCGCGCGGTCCCTCGTTTGCGTGGTGCCCCCGCACGCAAACGGCAGTCCTGCCGCACTGCTTCGGGGGTTGCGTGTTAGCGCAACCCATCTCGCGCGCCACCTTCATGCGCGAGAGGGGGAGGGGGAGCCCATTCCTGGATGGGCTCCCGTTCATGGCGCAACGCGTGCCCCCTCCCGTCCTGGCCCCTCCCCATCGCGTGCCCTCCAGGGGGTTGCGCACAGGGGAAGGGGGCAACCTCCCCCGCCCCCCTTCGCATCGCTCACGGTCCACACCGTATGCGACCCCCCCCTCCCCCTTCCCCAGTCGTGTCCCCACATGCAGGCCCACAGGTAGGAGGGCCGCACGGCGACGAGGGCACATGCGGTCCTTCATCCGCGGGGCCCACTCCCTCCACCCCCCCATTCGCAAGTGAATGGGGGGAAGGGGGCAGGGAGTTGGGGGGGGGGGGGGGCGCATCACCCACCGGGCAGCCAGTGCCTGCACCGCCCTCTTGCTGCGTAAACAGTGGTGGGAGGGGGGCAGGAGGGGGGTATGAAGGGTGAAGGGGCGCAGCGGGTCCGCACCCCGTTGGGGCATAAAGGAGGGGCCCCGTTTGCATATAAACGGGGCGGGGGCCAAACGCTGAGGGGGGTGGGGGGGGTCCCACGCTCACTGTCCTGCACGGGTGAGTGGGGGCGGCGTGCGAAAGGGGGGTGGGCGCACCTTTCACACCGTGCATGTTCCCCGTTTGCACGCAGATGTGGGGTGGCACGAACCCCACGTGCGGATGGGGGTGGAAGCAGGGTGCCCCGCCCTATACACGTGGTGAAGGTGGGGGGGCAGGCGGGGGGCATACGGCAACAGGGGGAGGGGGTGTGAAGCAAAAAACCCCACCCCCTTTGCACCCCGTTGGCATGCTTTTGCACGCGAAGGGGGGGAGCGGGTGGGTGGAGAGCGTTTACCCCTCCTTCCCACGCTACGCATCTCCAGCCCAGTACACATACGGAGACGCGTTGTTTTCCTTTGTTTATTTTACCTTTTTTTTATACAGTAATTATTTATACACGAAAATAAAACACAATAGATTAAAAAAAGTCGAAAAAAGCGGAGTTTAAAAAAACCGGGCCGGGACCGGAATGGAGTGTGCAAAGTCAAAGACTCTTTTTGGCTGGTGGGAACGGGCAAAGTCGAGTCAAATCACACTTTTCGCCCTGCCAGATCACACTTTCGACCGCCCAAATCACACTTTCGATCACATTTTTTTGGTGGGGCAACGCTCGACTTTTCCCGGCTCCCTCTCGACTTCTCCTGCGCGCTTGCAGGGCTCCCCCCTTTGGCGCGCGCGACTTCTCCTGCGTGCGTGTGTGGCTCCTCCCTTTGGCGCGCGTGACATCTCCTGGCACCTGGCACCTGCCCTGCCCTACCTGCCTCCCTGCCCGCTGCTCAGCCCCTCCCACGTGACGCGTGACGCTTCGCCAGTGGCCGGCGCTTTCGTCGCTGCTGCCCGCTGGTGCGCACGACGTCTCCAGGTCTCTTCCCACAGGCGCGCTATGCCCGCCCTCCTGCCCTGCCCTGCCCGCCCTCCTGCCCTGCCCTGCCCGCCCTCCTGCCCTGCCCTGCCCGCCCTCCTGCCTGCCTGCCCTCCACCTGTTGACACGAACCGGTTATCCGGATTCTTGTGTTGTAAGGATGATTGAGTCATCCTGTAACTATCGGTATCTACATAGATCCCCTTAAGGGAATGGACTATTTTTATCTATCTTTATTGTCTTTGTTCCATGTATAGTAATCCCTTTGTTCTTATTATCAAGATACCGGTAGTAGCTGTATTTAGATCAGCTGACGTGGCAGTACGGTGTTCTATTTGGTTTCCAACCAATAGTTGTCTTTTAGTTACAACTACAGATACACGCACGTGCTGTATTGGGGTGCACGGACCATGTGCGCACAGACCACCCTGAGTAGTATATAAGGGTCTCTGTTTCCGCTCTTACACTTCAGAGTTCCTTCAACCTCTGAAGTGTAAGTCCCCACTTTACCTTTACTCTTTCACACCTCTCTAACACTCTAGTATAGAACTGTTTCTCTTATAGGTGTGTTACTATGTAATATAGAGTTCCTTCAACCTCTGAAGTAACTGTTTCTCTTATAGCTCTTTGCTAACTCCTAAGACGTCAGTTGCTATCTGCGCAACACCACCTGTCCTTCGGGACGACGCGTGATGCGCTGCCCACCCTGCCCTACGCTGCCCGCCCTCTTGCCCTGTGCTGTCTGCCCTCTTGCCCTGTGCTGCCCGCCCTCTTGCCCTGCGCTGCCCGCCCTCTTGCCCTGCGCTGCCCGCCCTCCTGCCTGCTTGCCCTCGACCCGTCCTTCGGGACGACGCGTGACGTGCCGGTGCCCATCCCTGCGCTTTCGTCACTGCTGCCCACTAGGGGATGGTCCAGGATGGGTCAAGTTCGCGGCGGCCGTGAGGGACGATTTGTTCGTCCCTCGCAGCCGCCGCGAACCTGCTCCATCCGTGCTCCCCGTGCTCCCCCTCCTCCTTCTTCGCTCTTCCCAGTCGCCACCTTGAGGACGCCGTCTCGATGGCTCAGAAGACTCGGAGATGTCGTCCACGAGCCTTCGCTGCAGTTGCCGCACCCCTACCCTCGCTCGGTGAGTCCTCCCGAGTAACTTGGGGGCTAGGTCAGACTTGCGGCAGCTGTGAGGGACGATTCACTCGTCCTTCGCAGCCGCCGCGGACCTGCTTCATGCGACAAATTTCTCACGTCTTTGCTACATAGGATACCGCGCGACACATGCCCCCTTCCTCCCCTTCCTCCCCCTCCCTCTTCGTCGCTTTCAACTGCGCCACCATCTCGAACAGCTGACGTCGTTCGGACAATGTGGAGAGGACATTCGCAGCCCATCACTGGTGCTGCTGCTGCTGCTACCACTCGTGTCTGCCATCGGATCGACTAGGGGCTGGGTCAGGCTTGCGGCAGCTGCGAGGGACGATTCTCTCGTCCCTCGCAGCCGCCGCAAACCTGTTTCATGTGGCAATCTCGCCATGCTCGGGCACCAGACAACCGGATCAATTGGGGAAGGATACGATAAGTACATGACAGTGTGTAACGCTTATTCGGGAACATTTTTAGGGTCGAATCAAGCCTCCCCAGGAGGGGGGGAACTCCCCATTCTCGATGGGTCGTCGCCAGCACACCCGAGCCCTGCTTCTGCAGTCGCGTTCGGTGTTGCTGGCATCTTCCCTTTCCGTCCTTTTGGCTGGAGCTCTCGATGGAGCTGGGGGAGCGTCCGTGAACCACGCTGGGCATCCAGGTCGCGGACGGTTTGAAGTGCCGTCCCACCATGCGCAACGCTCTCCTCGATGCGCCGGGTGAAGAACTGGTACTGGGACCAGATCCGGCGTGCCTGTGCAGAAGACATGTATTAGTTCCCAATTGGAAAGAAACAAAACACGCACGTTTTCATTTTTCCGGGGTCGCCATGCCGGGAGGTGACCCCTCTGTGTGCGCGTGTCCTTGTGGCAACCCCACCGTGCATCCACGAGTCGCAACGGTGGCAGTTGTCCGACTCCTTCTATTTTCATCCCCTCATCCCAGGACTTCCAAAGGGTGAGGACATCGGGATAGTCGCCAAGGTTCCTTGGTCCCCAGCAATCCCACAGGAGAGCAGGCTGGGAAATGCACCCGAAGATTGCATGCCACCCACAGCTTGCTGGGGTGAATGTCGGATACTGAGCTTGTCTTTCGATACCATCACAAAACGCGGCTGCAGAGGGAAGGATGATATCAAAAGGGGTTGGGGGAGCTGTTGGACCAGGGGAGAGCCTCAAAACATGGAACAGACAGTTGTGGGATGTGATGGGAATGATGCAAAGGTCATTTCGGGCAGGCACAGTGGGTGGGTGGCCCTGTGTGTCAACACTGGGGTGAAGTGGGGTGTCAGCTCTCACAGGATCAGTAGGAGGTAATGCAGGACTGGGGGGAGGAGGAGCTGCTGGGAGCTGTTCTTGGAGGTTGCTGTTGCCTCTCACTGAGGTTGCATGGGGCCCACAATGTGCACACAGTGAAGATGGCAATGATGGGAGGCCAGACCCAGAGGCCAGCTCTTCTCTCCTCTCTGGAGTTGGACTGATAGCAGCTGAGACTAGTGAATCTTGTGCACCTGATCATTTATATGAGGGAGAGAGAGGCTCAGTACGGTTTGTGAGAATGTTGAGCTGTGCTGTTTGCACCTGTAGTGTGGTCTCAAACTCTTTTTGTCATGCTGCAAGGGACATGAATGCTGTCTGAGTGTTGGCTTCAGAAAATGTAGCAGCAATGGCAGCCTCTGCCTCAAGCTCAGTGCCTGAAACAAGGCCTGGCCAAGCATCAAGGAAGCTCCTTGCCTCAGGGTTTGCAAAGACTTTCATGTGGCGGAAGAGGCTGCAATCTGGAAAGCGCTCATGAATTGCACCAGAAGCCTGAAGGGAGGGACCATGAACATCAGCTGTGTATAGCAAGGAGAATAGTGTTCACCCACCCGCCAGAAAAAGTGGCGAAGCTGCTGAAGCAACTCTAGGAAGTTGACAACCCCCTGGTTCACCCGCGACTCAGCTTTCAAGTTGGCAAGTGCATTCTCCACAAAGGGGAAGAGCATTGTCTGAAGCTTGCCTGGTACTGGAACTCCTGCCCATGGGACATGGTAGGCCTCACCAACATAGAACCCTGCAAGGGCAACCACAGCCTGGAGGTGTGAGTGCTTGTAAACACTGGCAAGTCTTCCAAGCAAGCATATAACTATTAACTTACTGACTTTGGAATCTTTGCTGCATACACATCACAACGAGTGTTGCTTGCCCAATGGCCAATGCCATCAATCTCATCCATTGTCACACTGGAGAAAGAAATGTTTTTCAACATAGAAGCCCCTTTCAGAAGGTCTGCACTTAACCCATTTCCTCAAGGACTGTGGGCATTGTGCAGCACGCAAGATGGAGCTTCTTCTTTGACTTGATTGTTGTAGCCTCAAGGAAGGTTGTGTACATCTTTCGGAGGGTGTCAGGGCTGCATGGCTTTCCAACTGTCTTGCCAAACATCAGCTTCACCTAACAAAAGAGCAATTGTAAGTGGACCAGAAAGGAGAGGCTGAGATCACCTACCATTCGCCAGGTTGATGGGGATGACCAATCCCATCCAGGGGTTTTTGCACACAAGTCTTCTTGGTCAAACACAAAGTGCAGGAGGATAGCAAGGGCACCAATTGAGCATCACAGAGGGTCACGATGGGGAAGGACAAAGTTATAATCTGGCTCCTTTTTCTATAACAAAGGCAAAGCCAGCCTAAGTCAGGTGACAAGTCATTCAGGGAGGAGATCACACACTCCAGGTTTTGGGACCTTTGTCTCATGATAGAGTGAGAGGACACCAAAGAAATAATAGCCCAGGCCAGGTCGGCGCCCATTGATGGGCATGTGTTCTGGGACACAGAGTTGGAAAGGCTGAAGGCAGCTCAGCAGCAAGTTGACCAGCTCATCACCACGATTCAGAGTGGTGCACTGCCATGTCCAGCAAAAGTGTGCCTTGATAATTGAAGGCACTGACATTGCCATCCTAATCAGCATGATACAAACAGCAGGAATGAAGGCAGGCAACACACATTGATCCAGCCCACTGAAGATGGACTTGGTGACTTGTTCAAAGTGCTCTGGAAAGAGCTGGGAGTCCAAGATTGTGTTTTCACAGACATCAAAGTCCTCATCCCTGCAAAGAGCTGAGGTTAGCAAGGCTCACACTGACCAGTGAACAATTGTACTCAAGCTGAAGGCACTGTGCTTCCACCATGAGTGCCTTGTAAAACTCAGAGCTGCGGTTGGATGATGCTGGGCGGTTGGTGTCAAGTGCCCAATCATCATCAACCTGGTGGCGACGGACATGGCCCAACATTGTCATCACCTTCTTGAGGGAGGCCTAGTTAGATGTGATGAGCTTAGTTGGCTCAATAGCCCTGAGTCAGTGTGTACACTCACTGATGAGAGTCGCTGCCTGTTGTCTTTATCCTGGCCTGTTGTTGTCAAAAGCCGACATGTGGCTGCATACTTGAGGTATGCCATCAAGTGATCTGCATCAACAATAACATCAGGGATGATCCCCGCTGCTATTGCACCAGGAACCCATTGCTGTTTGCCAAACCATATCAGCCCCAGGTTCAGTGACAGCAGACACAAATGGGCTCACCTTCCAGAGCAAGAGCACACTGTTCTCTGTCTGGCATCCACCCTTTCGCTGGGCCTGTAGGATATAGTCATCAACCTACATGTGGAAAATCAGTCGCAAACCAACATTCCAGGAATGCAACACTCACCCAGGCCTTGCCAGACACAACTGTGGAATTGCGAGATGGAACGGAATATCAGAAACAGGCTGTGAAATGTTTGAGCAGACGAACCTGGTGTAGCGGTGTCCACTGCAGCAGGAGTGCCACCTGCATTGTCGTCGCCTTCAGCGTCTTCGTCTTCATCGCTGCTGTCCATTGCGTTGCCGTCGCTGTCGTCGTCACCTCGTGCTGCTCTTTTGAATGACTGCTGCAACTCAGAAGCACCCTTTTCGGCCAGGTCGGGGCTGAGTGCGTGCGAGTCTGAGTCGTCATTTTGAGTGGCACGACTTGGATTCAGTGTGAGCAGTGAGCACAAGGTAAAATGGAACATAAAACGGTACCCACCTCGCGCCAGAGACACCTGAGATGGCATCGTGTTCTTCAAGGTGGGCGATCAGCACTGCCTTGTTCCCTCCGAGTTTGAGGTTCCTCTTGTGGCATAGCTCCTTCAAAAGCGTGACGGAACGCTTTGAGCTGAGAGAAAAACGGTCAGAAACATCGGGTGGATGGATGTGAGAACTTACTACGTGAGCTGCGTCGCAGCTGTTGAGGGGGTGTTGGCGAGGGAAATGTGGCGACCGGATGGCGTGAGGCCCAATCGCTTGCTGCAAAGATGGGGCCACCATTCGGTTCGGGAAGGGCCGGATGAAGGCAACCTGCCCGCATCAGCCTCTGGAGCTCGACCTGAGAACGTGACAGTTTTTCAGCGGTTCTTCACGGAGCAGTTGGACAAAGGGGGACTTACCAGTGTAGTGCCCAGCTGCCCCTGTAGCGGGTCTCGGAATCGTTGTTGCGGGCCATGACTGTTGTAGAAGAATGGGGTTGATAACGGCGGCGGTGTACCCAGACGACATAATGATTGTCGTTGTCGCCGAGCGTTGTCGACGTATTGCGTCGTACTTATTGCGTTCGTGTTAGCACTGCGTTGGCAACTGTAACATGTAGTCCGGTGAGTCGGTTGCTAGTGGCCTGTGGCAAGTGTGAATACATCTTGCATCCCTTCCAGGGTATGGAATTGGATGGAAATTGAGACTGGGAAGGAGTGAGGGAGGGAGGCGGAGAGAGGGATGGAGGTTGGGGTCCTTGAGGAGGGATGGAGAGGAGTGGAGTGGAGTGGAGAGGACTCAGTGGAGAGGAGAGGAGAGGGAGATGGGCAGATGGGCAGACTGGGAGATGAGGTTGAGGAGGGTGTGTGTGTGTGTGGCCAGGGGGAGGGAGGGGGTGGGAAGGAGGCTGAGGGGGGAGGGAGGCTGAGGAGAGTTCTGAGAGTAATACAGCATCAGTAGAATTATCTCTTGAAAATCATGCAATGACATTGTTCTATCTTTTGTTAGGAGGGAGGGGAGACAAGGTTGGGGAGAGGGAGTGGAGACAATGTCAGGAAGAGGGAGCAGAGACAACTTGAAAGTGGGAGTGGAGACACAGCCAGGAAGAGGGAGGGGAGACAAGGGAGGGGAGAGGGAGGGGAGACAAGGTTGGGGAGAGGGAGGGGAGAAGAGGGAGGGGAGACAATGTCAGGAAGAGGGAGGGGAGACAAGTTGGAAGAGGAAGGGGAGACCCAGCCAGGAAGAGGGAGGGGAGACAATGTCAGGAAGAAGGAGGGAAGACAATGTTGGGGAGAGGGAGGGGAGCCAGGGAAGACAACATTAGGAAGAGGAAGGGGGGTGACAATGTCAGGGAGAGGGAGGGGAGACAAGGTTGAGGAGAGAGAGGGGAGACAACATTGGGGTGAGGAAGGGGTGAGGGAGGGGTGAGGGAGGGGTGACAAGGTTGGGGAGAGGGAGGGGTGACAAGGTTGGGGAGAGGGAGGGGTGACAATGTCAGAAAGAGGGAGGGGTGACAATGTCAGGGAGAGGGAGGGGTGACAATGTTGAGGAGAGGGAGGGGTGACAATTTTGTGATGAGGGAAGGGAGACAAGGTCAGGAAGAGGGAGAGGAGACAATGTTAGGGAAAGGGAGGGAGGCTGAGGAGAATAATACACCATCAGTTATGCAATGACATTGTTCTCTCTTTTGTTAGGAGGGAGGGGAGACAAGGTTGGGTAGAGGGAGTGGAGACAAGGTCAGGAAGAGGGAGTGGAAACAAGGTTGGAGAGAGGGAGGGGAGACAAGGTTGGGAAGAGGAAGGGGAGACAAGGTCAGAGAGAGGGAGGAGAGCCAAGGTCAGGGAGAGGGTGGGAGGCTAAGGAGAATAATACAGCATCAGTTGAAAGCCATGTAATGACATTGTTCTCTCTTTGTTAGGAGCCTAGGAGGGAGGGGAGACAAGGTGTGAGGAGAGGGAGTGGAGACAAGGTTTGAAAGGGAAAGGAGTGACAATGTTGGGGAGAGACTGAGAGGCTGAGGAAATAATACAGCATCAATAGAATTATGTCTTGAAAATCATGCAATGACATTGTTCTCTCTTTTGTTAGGAGGGAGGGGAGACAAGGTTGGGAGGAGGGAAGGGAGACAAAGTTGAGAAGAGAGAGGGGAGACAAGGTTGGAAGAGGGATGGGAGACAAGGTTGGAAGAGGGATTGGAGACAAGGTTGGAAGAGAGACAGGAGACAAGGTTGGGGAGAGGAAGGGGTGACAAGGTCAGGGAGAGTGTTATGATTTGGTCAATATGGAAGCACAATGATGAGTTGCTCATGAATACTTACTAAGGGACTTCCTTCTGATTACCAACAGGCACTGTACAATTACTGATACTATAGTGGATGATTACCGAGCATTAGTAGTAGTGGCATCATCACTACTAAAGGCATGCACCTAGGCCTAGTTATAAGTGAATTGCCAACTGATGTGGTCAACAGCTTGACATTCTTGAAGAATCTCCAGAAGCTTCTACTCTTCCTTATCTTTGTTCACCGCTGCAGAAAGTGCTCATTTCCCATGTCATCCACAACTTAGAGAGGCACCTTTGAGTGTCCTCAGAAACCATGCTACATTTGTGTTTGTAGCTTTGCTAAGTTGCCTACATCTCTGCCACTGCATCTCTGTGCTCAAGTTGAGCCTAGCGCATAGCTCACACATTACAGAGAGTGTAACATTTCTACCAAACATTGATCCAACTTGGACCCAAAGATATGCCTTGATCAAGAACAGGCCGACAACAGTTGAACAACCAAGGCCAAAGATGTGAGATGAACCAACGACAACGGCTTCACCTTATACTGGAAGGATTTGACAGGGATCTTCAAGAGAGAAAGAGAACAAAGCTACAAGCCAACACTTCAATTGTACTCAAGGTAGATCTCAAGACAATGAAGATAAGAAGTCATCTATCAAGACAGAACTCCTTATATACAATACAGGGCTGACTCCCAATCTGGGTCCCAATATCATAAGTATTGTATCGCCCAATCAGCCATCAGGGATAAGAACCCAGGCAACATACAGTACATGAGGCAGAAGGCCACACACAAGTCAGAGATAACATCACATATGACTCACTATCATCCAATGATTGTCTGGTGCAACATTGGTGCATGATAAGTACAGCCAACAGGCACATCAGAATCTTCCAATCAGAAACAACCCAAACCAGGATAAGTTCAGACCTTCCAGCAATCAGGAATCCCACATCTGATGCCACACCAACCCTCTCAGGAATTATGACTCGACCTGAGGAAACTGTTCCCCCATGACTTATCCTTTAGGCCAGCTTCACATGACCTGGGGGGTGCTGATCACATTCTCAGTCACATGAATCAGACTTAATCATTCCTAAATGAATTGTATCACCAGTGTTATTGTCCACAATGAAGTAATCGTTGGCACTGAACAATTGAGTGACCTCAAGCACTTCTGCTGTCCAACTTCAACAATTCATCATCATCACCTTCATCTTCAGCCTTGTCTGACAAACCAAATTGGACCTTCACATGACTTGTAGTGTTGCTGGTCATGACACGTGCTCCACACGTGACAGAGAGGAAGGGGTGACAAGGTTGGAAAGAGGAAGGGGTGACAATTTCAGGGAGAAGGTGGGAGGCTGAGGAGAATAATACAGTGTCAGTTGAAAACCATGAAATGACATTGTTCTTTCTTTTGTTGGGAGGGAGGGTAGACAAGGTTGGGGAGAGGGAAGGGACACAAGGTTGGGAAGAGGAAAGGGACACAAGGTTGGGAAGAGGGAGAGGACACAAGTTGGGAAGAGGGAGGGGAGACAAGTTGGGAAGAGAGAGGGGAGACAAGGGAGGGGAGAGGAAGAGGAGACAGGTTGGGAATAAGAAAGGGAGACAAGGTTAGGTTGGAGAGAGGGAGGGGAGACAAGTCAGAGAGAGGGTGGGGAGATGGGGAGACAAGGCTAAGGGAGGGAGAGGAGATGCTGAGGAGGATAATACAGTAGAATTATGTCTTTAAAATCATGCAATGACATTGTTCTCTCCTTTCTTAGGAGGGAGGGGAGACCAAGAAGCAGAAGGTGTGAGGTGAGAGATGATCAATGATCACTACTAATCTATTTTAGCATTTATGCTGGCTTCCAAGATCATCTGCAACCAACACTTATTCAAACAAGTCCTGGTGCATAGTTGGCCAGGGCATGTTGCCCTCTGAGACATTAATAAGATGTGCATAAAATATGATCCTATCTGGATCAACAGCCATGAAGGGAGAAGGATGTCTAGCTGTCAAGGGAACTGAGACTCACTGAGGCAGAACTGTGAGCTGCAGTGGGGGCAGAGGGCTGAGAAGCCATCTGGGCCTTCTGAAGAGAAAGGGATGCCTAACCATTGAGGGACCTGATACAGCTGCCATGGGGTGATTGGGGAGGAGGGATCTGACATCCATGATACAGGTTTCTCCTGCTGGCAACCTATGACATGCCAGGTGTAAGAAGCTTGATAAAAAAAGGTTAAGCTTCAGATGAATGTCTCACCAAGGCAGGACCATGAGCTGCAGTGATGGCAGAGGGCCAAGAAGCTGTCTGGGCCCCATCTGAACAGAGAGGGATGCCTAGCCATCAAGGGACCTCATACAGCTGCCATGGGATGGTTGGGGAGGGAGGGATCCAATATCCATGATATGGGTCACTCCTGCTGGCACCCTACAATGCGCCTGGTGTAAGAAGCTTGGTGGAAAAGAGTTAAACACACTGATATGCCCAGCTTGCCACTGGCCAAACATACCGACATTTTTGTTGATTTTGGCAAGAAGCAATGAAGTGAAATTGCCAAATGGCACATGCGATACAGCAATGGCTTGCTGACGGTGTAGGCCACCCAACTATAGAATAAGAGACATATGGAATGTAGCGTGCGAGTTGCATATGAGCCTGATGTAGGCAACGCCAGGTGAACGCGGTGACTTAGCAGTGTATGAACTCAAGTGCAAAGGCTGAGTATTGTCTCAACACAAGAAGGTGGAGTCTTGTGATCCCGTATGGATCTTATCTCAATGCTTGAAGGCGGAGTCCGAAGTGATTCTGGCACCGAGGCCAAAGTCATCTTTAAGTGATTCAGAAGAGGGCCGGATGCCCAAAGCGTGATGACAGAGAAGGAGCCTTGGATACAACAAAGTCAAGAGAGTAACAAGAAGTCCAAGCTGCAGAACACAAACCATTCTGCAGCCTTCTTAAGAACCATGTCGTACTACAGTGCCTTGGTAATCATACATGAGACAATGGCTAAAACCCACTACCTATCGTCCTTGTAATTCATAAGTGATTACTCATGATTGTTAACCATGACTGATGAGCGACTCATCATCATCAGTCATCTTCGTCATGCCTAAGTAGTCCGACCGTAACATGGAAGCTGACAGGTGGGTGAACCATGATGGCCAAGCACAGAGCAAACAGGACAGTACACCAACTGATGGTGAGCAAGAAATAGCAAAGTGTAAAGTGAAACATAGCGAGTGAGAGGGGTAGCACCATGGCAGGCACTGCCCAAGGAACCCTTTGGCAAAACCATGAGGGGTGGGCCAACCTGGTGGCCCACACAGGCAGGCAAACCTAGGTAAAGAGGATCACATGACAGTGCTGTGCAACATGGGCATAACCTTTGGCTCAAGGAGGGCATATGGTGCATAAAGACAAATATGGTAATGGAACACTGGCAGTGGGAACAAGGCAATCCTTATGGCCATCTGCTGACAGTTAGGCAGCAACAAGGGATGGGAAATACCTTGGCCAACAAATCTATCAAGCAAACTGTGTCAGTCGACTGTTGGGACTGCATGGGTAGCTATTGGTGATATGTGGCCCAGTAGGCATGGCACAGAGGGTGGCACTGGATTTAAGCAATCAAACATTGTAGTGTTAGAACAGCACCTCCACCAGGGCTTTAGGCCCACTTCCCTTACTCTTCCCTACACTCTACATCACAATATCTATTCTTTTGTGTTGCTCACTGACTCCTCCCAAATCCTCACTTTCATTAAGATTCACTGCTGAGACTTAGTAGTAGTGACTTTAGTCAAATGTAATGGCCCTCTCTCCTCCCTCCCTCACCCTCCCTTCCTAGTGATTACCAGGGGGTATGGAAAACCCTGGGGTATTGGTCAAGGGTATTGAAGGGTAGGGGTAAGGGTACAGGAGTTGTTACCCTTGATGTACCCCTACCCCTGTGGAGGGTTTCCCTACCCCTGTGGAGGGTAAGTGATACCCTTCTGGGGGGTAAGGTACAGTAAGGGTAGTATGTCTCAATGTTTATTCATCTCATCCTGTCTTGCATCCTGTCTTGCATCCTGTACTTGTACGCTTATACCGGATTATGTAATCAATTTGAACTCACATAGGTTACCCCATTGTGCACCGCAAAAGGTGTTGTTAACGCTTTTGAGTAGAAGTTATAAAACCATGTATTAGTACAATTCTATAACCATCTACAAGGCTAACTACAGTGGCTAGTATGTAAAGCTACAGGGCTCGTGTTGGGCTAGTGGTCAATGTGTTGCCATGCAGAGTGCAACTGAGCCAACAAGAAAAAACGCGAATTAATTTTGATTAAATTTTGGTGCCAACAGGTAATAGCGATATAGAATCATTGAAAGAGAATGTTGAAGCAACTTTGGTGTAACGGGTTAGTTATCATCATGTGAACTTTTTGTGCCACGGGTTCGATTCCCCCAACTCGCTCTTTTTTTGTGCCGCAGCCACACACTCGGCACAGTCTGGGACGATGCAGGCAACTCCCCCCATTTGCACGGCATGGCACCAAGATCTACTGGAACGGAACGACTGCAAGAACCGTGACGCATGACGACTCCGACAATCATGACTACTATGGCCACAACCTGTCGACTCAGTAAACAACCACTGCAATGGCAACAACCGCAACAACTTGGAAGATTCGTAACAATCCCGATCTGAACAATGACCGTGACGATTGCGATGATGGGCCACACGGCCACGACTATGACCATGACGATGGGCCACGCGCCACGACTACAACCATGATGGTGGGCCACGCGCCTCGACTACGACTGCGATAATGGACCACACAACTATGATAGCGGCGAT
This sequence comes from Lactarius quietus, assembly GCA_015025155.1. Lineage (NCBI taxonomy): Eukaryota > Fungi > Basidiomycota > Agaricomycetes > Russulales > Russulaceae > Lactarius > Lactarius quietus. Next base: position 16,901 of record WITN01000543.1, read on the forward strand.
GGCGATGACGGACAGCAGTGGAACTGTGGCAGGGCAGAGAGTAGCCTTAGTTGTAGTCCTACTTGTATGCGATTCGGTAGAATTACAAGTAGTAAGTACCTATTTGAATACATCAATGAGTATGTACCCCTCCTTCATACCTGGGGGGTATTTCTTACCCCCGGGACCCGTCATACCCCTTACCCCTACCCATCCAAAACCCGTACCCGCCGATGCGGGTAGGGGTTTTGGGGGGTAAGGGTAAGGGTAGCGAGATTTTACCCAGGGGTTACCCCTGTCAATCCCTATCCCTTCCTCCCTCTCCCACATGGGACTGATGTGGTAGGTGACTCAGGGTATCATCATTATCCATTGAACTTAACTTTCCATATAATCACTTGTGCTCATGTGACTTAAATAAATAGCAAATAAATTTTATTTCAATTTGCTAAGTTTGTGCAAAGTACACAACTCTCCCTGGGCCACCTCTCACCTCCACCCTGTCATCAGGCTTGCCCCAAACTTATCTCCATTTTTAATATATTTGTCTCTATTTTTGTTATGTTTATCTCTATTTTTTGGCATATTTATCTGTACTTTACAGATTTATCTCAGTTTTTGGTAATTTTATCTCTATTTCTGGCATATTTATCTCTATTTTCTGGATTTATCTCTATTTTTGGTGGATTTATCTCTATTTTTCGCATATTTATCCCTATTTTTGGCATGTCTCTCTCTCTGTTTGGAGTATTTGGCTCTATTTTCATCATTGTTAGCCTTATTTTAGGTTGTATTTGCCCCTATTTCTTGCCAGTGAGCACAAGTCGCCCCCAGGCTTGCCAAGAGCGGAGTTTGAATTTGAGTGGGCCGCCGGGCCGCATGTGGTGCCAAATTTTCCACCGCGCTCACGCACAGTGTGCCGTATTAGGCAGGAGGTCACTTTTCCGCTGTTTTCTGGGGCACAGACAAAGTCACAGTCCGTCACGGGCAAACTGTGATTTGCCTGCAAGATCACGGGGCCCAAAGTGTGATCCAGCCCGGCACCATTCAGCTGATCTTTCCAGGTCTCGCTTGGTCTTCCTCCCTCCCTCCCTTTCGCTCAGTCTCCCTCCCCCCCCCTCTCTCTCTCTCTGTCTCTGTCTCGCTTGGTTTTCCTCCCTCCCTCCCTCTCTCACTTGGTCTTGCTTGGTCTCTCCTGCCCTCAATCTCAAGACATGATTTCACCAGTCCTGGGCCTTACCCGACGGTTGTGCTGCCCCAGACCACACTGGCACCCTTCACGCATACTTCCAACCTGGGAACCCCAGTCCCAGCAGCTCACGTCTCGCTTCCAAGATGCCTCTGTTATACTCTCCCACCCACCCTCCTTCCACCTAGACTCACTCTCCCCCACCCTCTCCCCACCCACCTTCTCACCCTCCCTCCACCTCCCTCTCGCCTTCACCGAATGGCATTCACCCTCACCCTCCCTTCCACCCTCGCCTCTGTCTCACCCACCCTCTCATCCGCCCACCCTTACCCTCTCCCACCCTCTCACCTCGCCTCGCCTCCCTCACCCTCGCCCTCACCACCTCCCTCACCCGCCCGCTCTCACCACCTCCCTCACCCGCCCGCCCTCACCACCTCTCTCACCCGCCTGCCCTCACCACCTCTCTCACCTGCCCGCCCTCACCACCGCTCTCACCTGCCCACCCTCACCACCTCTCTCACCTGCCCGCCCTCACCACCTCCCTCACCACCTCCCTCACCCGCCTGCCTGCCCTCTCCACCCCCTTCCCTCTTGCCTCCTTCCTTCTCTTCTCTTCTCTTCTCTTCTCCTTCCCTCCCCCTCTCCTCGTCACCCCCCCTTTCCTCCTCTTCCGACACATCACCCAGCACCTTTCACGCATACTTCCAACCCCAGTCTCAGCAACTCGATCTCCCTCTGTCCTGCCCTCTCGCCTGTCCTCCCTCTCCCTCTCCCTCCCTCTCGCCTGTCCTCTCACCCTTCCTCCCTCTCGCCTCGCCTTCCTTTCACCCTCCCTGCCTCCCTCTCACCCTCCCTCTCACCCTGCCTCCCTCTCCATCTCACTGCCCCTCTGTCTCATCTCGCCTCCTCTCCCTCTCCCTCCCTCTCCTCCTCTCCACCTCCCTCTCTCTTCTCCTCTCCCTCTCCTCCATCCATCCCTCTTATCGCCTCCTCTCCCCATCTCCCTCTCCCTCTCCCCTCCTTCGCCTCTCTCTCTCCCTCTCCTCCCCTCCTTCCCCCTGCCTCTCCTCATCACCCTGCCTCTCCTCATCACCCTGCCTCTCCTCATCACCCTGCCTCTCCTCCTCTTCCGACGCATCACTCAGCACCGTTCACAAGCATACTTCCAACCCCAGTCCCAGCAGCTTGATCTCCCTCTCCCTGCCTTCTCCCCCGTCCTCTCACCCGCCCATCCTCTCACCCGCCTGTCCTCTCACCTGCCCGTCCTCTCACCCGCCTGCCCTCTCCCTCTCACTCCCACCCCCAATGTCCCTCCCTCTCCTTCCCTCCCTCCCTCCCTCTCCCTCCCCCCTCCTCCTCCTCCGCCTCTCCCTCTGCCTCTCCCCTCCTCTCTCTCCCTGTCTCTGTCTCCACCTCTCCCTCCCTCTCCCCAATTTCATCTTATGCGAAGCTGAAGACCATGTCGACAGTTGCTCCCTCAAGCGCTATCCCTCAAAAAGCAAAGGGCCTCACAGTTTATTTGTGTATGTGTCGTCTTCTCCTTCCCTCTCTCCTGCTCACCTTCGCCCTCCTCTCGCTTGCCCCCTCTCTGGCACCCTCTCCCGCCCTCTCTGGCACCCTCTCTCCCACCCTCTTTGGCACCCTCTCTCCCACCCTCTCTGGCTCCCTCTCTCCCACCCTCTTGCCGCATCACCCAGCACCTTTCACGCATACTTCCAACCCCAGTCTCAGCAACTCGATCTCCCTCTGTCCCGCCCTCTCACCCGTCCGCCCTCACCCTCCCTCCCAGCCTCTCTCCCAGCCTCTCCCTCTCCCTGCCCCTCTCAGCCTCTCGCCTCTCACCTCCCCCCCTCTCCTGCCCTCCCTCTCCACTGATCCAACTTGGGGAGTTGGATCATTTCACAGCTTACACCCTCCACCGCATCTGTCCCCTCCCTCCCTCCTGTGCTCTCTCCCGTGCTCCCTCCCACCTTCCCTCTCTCCTGCTCGCCCTCCCCATCTCTCACCCCTCACCTTGTCCTCCCCACCTCTCGCCAGGGCAGTGCATCCTGGATTCTACCACATTACTTACTTAAATTTAAATATATGTACTTGTATCCATGTGACTTTAGAATTAGTCATTTATAAATGTTCGATTCAAAAGTTATGTATTAAATTAAGCACTTAAAATCATAAATTTTATTAGCTCACAGTTGCCTAATTTGACATTGGTATAAACACTAAAAACATGTGTTCAAGCGGAGTTTGAATTTTCGGCCGTCTCCGGGCGCTAAGGACCGTGGGAATCCTGTAAAAGGGACGCAACTGACTTCGACTGAGACCCATATTGATGGTCCCCTGATTACAAAATCAGCAGACATGTTTTTCAAACTCCAGTGGCACGGCAATTATGCCGGACTTTTTTCCCATACAAAAATATTTGTAGTAATTAAAAAAGTGAAAATTAATGAAAATTCAAAGAAAAATATCGATAAAGTTGAGAAATTTTGACTAAGTCGAGCTCACCAGTGCAAACGCACATGCAACACATTCCCAACCATTTTTTCACAATACAATCAAGTCCAATGTCAAATAAGGATCATTAAATGAACACATAGTACAGTAATATACACAGTAGTTCGTCAGGGTGACACCGTGTAAGACGATGTTGAGCAGCGCGCACCCTGCATTTGAATGGAATGCGTATGGTGCAAGCACTTGCAGACTGTAGAGTTCACAGAGATGATGATTCAACCTGAGTCCTTCACAAAAAGATGAGAGAACAGGACTTACAGTACTGAACATGCGGACTTCCACATTGTCTTGGGTGGAGTTGAATGTATGGCTTGCATCTCAACGCATGTCTGTGTTGACAGGTTTGACATGGCAGATGTGCTTGCAAGTGCAAGCAACGTCTGCTCGCTTGGCAAAGGCACAGGGGATGGTGGTCTGAGGCGGCCGTCTGGGGTGGCTGGACACTGTGAGCAATCCATATAAAATGGCACAGGCAGGGTCAATACCGCAATCATTTCTATGCCCCCATCAACCAACCCAGCTACTGCCTTCCCTACCACTGGTACTGCTGATCTTTTGAGCCAAATGCCGTCGTTGCCTTTGCCCCTGCAAAACAGCCAGGGTCCACCCTTCTACCCTCCACCAGGGCCACCACCTCAATACGGATACCCTGCTCCAGGTGGTAATCAATACCACGCTGCTGGTGTGGGTATGAACGTACCTCAGTCTCAGCCCTACTACAGTACCCCACCCTACCCTCCATTCAACCACCACAGATGGGGATATGGCCCTTACCCCCCCCCCTGCTTTCCCCGGCACTGTCCCGCAACCTGGTGTTCCACAGCCCACCCATAATGTTCCTCACCAAGTGGAACAGACACAAGGACACGCTGAGGTGGGACAGATGCCGGCTGCCAAACAGCCAGCGCCAACTGTGTTCCGGCCCAAGAAGAACACTCCGAATGAGCAAGTTCATGAGGGTGGTACGTTGCATTTGATTGATTTGAGAGGACTTACCCCACTGATGCGCACAACGTTTGGGAGTTCAAAGTTCATATCTTCGAGGACAACCAAAAACGAACTATCACAGCGAGGACTGACATGCAATGAGGAGATTTCAAAGAGCGTGTTCTCACATGGTTTGATGCAGTGGATGTCCACCTGAATTGCCGGCTCAATGTCGATACCTGAGCGTGGTCGGACCTCTCTTGCGAGGCAGACTTCACAGATGCTATGGTTCATGTTGCGGATAGGGCTGCTGTAGGGTGTACACGGGATGTGTGTTTGGAGGTCAAGAACGTGGTCAGTGATGGGCCATCCATGACCAACAAAATGGCTTACCTTTTGTGTCGCAACTCAGATACGGAAGACATGTGCTCCTGCAAAGGGAAAATGTACCTGGGCTGAGGACATCCCTCCACAGACGCCAGCGAACATGGCCAGCGATGTGAACCACCTGCATGAACTGCAGGACGGCTTGCTGTGCATGACACACTCCAAGCTGGGAATAAGGTTATATTGTTGGATTGAGCTTGCAGAGGAAGGCGTCAAGGGTGGTCATCGCGAGTTCTCGCATAACAAGTTAATGCTTTGGGCAAAATACATCGTGAGTCAGACCAAATGAAAGTGATGAGTAAAGCTCACCCGTTTCAGGCACGTGGCCTGGCAACTACGAGTTGCCCCCCAAATATAAAAAAAATTGACTACCCACCAACGAAAAAAACCAAGGCAATGCAGCCTGCCCCTGAATTCCATATTGCAGTGAATCTTGCCTCCACGCAGGGGGAAGGGGGCACTGCATTGCTAGGTGGGACGTGTGTCATGTCGGATGCCCCAATTCAGCAACCGCAGTTGGTCTCTGCTCCAGGTCCTGTGCACGCTGAACAAGCGGTTGCTGGTTCTAGTCAGTTGTGCAGCGCTCCAGACCCTCTGCCACTGGGTCGCAAGGTATACATACCACGCGTCCGCAAAACGCTCCTGGAGATGTTGTCAGCATGTGCACAAACAGGGAGGGTCCCATCATCGCACAACATACTCACCTGGTTGGATACTGAACACTCAGATGAGGATGGACTGTACATGGAGTCCTTCAGCGACTTCCAGGCCTTCGGGATTGACGACGCCTTCGACATCATGGAGAGGGAGGTGTGCTATTTGGCCACATTTGGTCACCTTGGCCAAGGTGGTGCCCAGCGTCTTTGTCAGTACACACGGGACAAAATATTGTTCCCACTTGACCTTTGGACAACTAAAAATGAGTCCATTGGATCTCCCCTCCGCTCAGCAGATAACTCAACGATTTTCAAGTGGCAAAACGGAATCCAGGAAGGGTATATTGAAGATATCTAAGAGGCTAACCCCATTGAAGGAGTGAAGGTTGAGGAGGTTGAGGAGGTGAAGGTGGAGAGTGAGAGTGAGAGTTTGGGCATCGAGGAGATTTCCAGCTGGGGGAAGGAGACCAACGTGGGGCAGTGGGAGAAAAGCATCTGAGAAATGAAAAAGGGATGTCAGCGTGGTGTTCAACACGCCATGCCATGCCACGTGCTTGTTGACCAATTAGAGGACGCACGCCGATTATACCAGTATACCCCAGACAAAAAAGAATTCTCGTAGTTGCAGTTCTTGCCCGTTCATTACATCTTTTTAATAGTTGAATCACAATGCTTTTTCCATGAAAGACAGCCGGCTAGGAAGGCCATGGAGAGGCACTGATTTATTGAGCGTACAGGGTATGTAGGATGGGATCCGAATTGTTAAAAAAAATGTCAATCACGGTATTGGTACCCGCAATGCTTGAACCACCCTCTCGCTTTTTCCAGAGTGACTGAGTGAACTGCCTGCCATAATGCGTTGTATACTGTGCCTCCCTCAGTCTCCATCTCCTGGTTGATGTGATCACGATTCGTGCGCAGCCACGCTTTCATACTTGAGAAGGCCAATTCGATGGGGTTATAATCGGGGGAATAGGCTGGGAGAAACAGCAGACGCATGCCACGTTCCTCAACCAGCTCACGGATCCCAGCAATCTTGTGGACAGACGCATTGTTGACAACGAGGACCGAGTTAGGGAGTGGCCACTTGTTCATGAGTGGGAGAAGGTTCTCCACGAAACAGCGGAAGGACACGCCAGTGACAGCGTTTTCAATAACCTCCAGGTGGAGGATACCGTCGAGGGAGAGGGCTGGAAGTAAAGAATACTTAGCTCCTCAAAATTGAAACTTGTGCCGGGATGCATGCTCGCCACGCTTCACCCACGCATATGGCCTCCTCAATGTTAGCCGGTTGAAATGGCTTTCATCCGCGAAGACAAAATGTTTGAGGCGGTAGTGTATGTCGACGATCCTCTTGAATTCCTCTTGATCCACCTCATTTCGCTCCAAAGCAGGCCATGTGATCTACAGTAAGTTGTGTGAGTGTTTTGACCAGAGCCAAAAGGAAGGACGCACCAATTTCATGGTGAACCCTTCCCGTTGGAGTGAGTGAGCAATTGTCTGCACAGACACATCCACTCCACAAACATCCTGGAGCTCCGTTTGCAGCTCAGCCAGGGCCATATCGGGCTGCCGTTCGACACAGTCACAGAGAAATTGCTTTTGCATCGATGTGAGGATGCGTGGTCAACCGGGGGCAACAGTCTTGCGAGAAACCCCACCGGAGCTGCGATATGTGCTTCGAAGTCGCTTGAGTGATCGTACGCTGATTCCTGTAAAGTCATGGACCTCTGAGTCGGGGAGGCCCTGGAGGGACATGGAAAGAGCCATCTCTTTGAGCTCGTCAGAGATGTAGCAGCGGACCATGGGGACACAGACGGGGAAAACAGGCGAACAGAACAGCACTGGCTCGTCTCATCTGTGATAACTACCCATAACTACCCATAACCACTTATTTTACAAGATAAAAGATCTTCAATATTTCCTTTTTTGACTTAACTACGAACCCAGCTGTCAAAAACTTGGAACTCAGATGTCAACCTCTTTTGGCCAGGGGACCATCAATATGGATCTCGCTGTAGCAACAGTAGAATTATGTCTTGAAGGCAGCAATTCTCTTCAGTAGGATGACAAAGCACGATGTTATTTATTTAGGTAGCCAATACAGTGTATATTACAACTAACACTGTGGGTATTTAAAGATGTTAAGCCATTTTTTATGCTAATTTAATTGAAATGATACTTTAAAAGAGCTTTAAAAATAATTCTACAATACATTCCAATCTCATTCACAATGTAGTCCATAATAACTGAATGATGACAACACTCAAAATATGTTAATTACATTTGTAATGTATCCAGTAATGTGATTTGCATGTGCTTATCGAAATCATTCACAATTAAAACAACGCATACATCCAAAAGATATTATGACATTTATTCTCAATATTATTCACATAATTTTCAGAGTTTCATTGGAAACACATTCAACACAACATCCGATGTCGTGAAGTCATGACTCAATGACTCCTGAAGTCGAGACTCACAACATTGAAATCATGAATCGTGTGAGTTCAAAGGACGAGAGTGAATCCACTACTTGAAAGCCAAGTGCCAGAACAAGAGAAGCTCGGTGATGAAAAGCAAGCACTGACAGAGGTCACAAGAAATTGTGAGAGGTTGGATGGAGAGCAAGATGGAGCAAATATTTATTTGTGCAAGGTGCTCTAGTATGTACATGAGCCCAACACCAAACGAAATGTTATGTGCTAAGGTCAGAGAGGCTGTGAACCACTTGTAATATTCTGTTGCAAGCTGAATGAGCAGAGGCCATCTGAGATTCGATCGAAAAAAAAACAATGCTTATCTTTTTTCCCCTTGTGTGTAGACTGTGTGATAGCCTTGATGTTGTTGACCAACAAATGACCATGCTTTGGCACCTTCCAAGTGACGATCTGGATAAAAAGCTGTTCACCTAACCCGCTATCAACTGCCACTGTGGAGACAGAAAAATGATGATACCACCGTGAAGACGTCATATATACTGGCTTGTTTCTGGCTGATATCACGACCTACAAGTCATTGAAAGAGCCCACTGACTGGCCACGAGAACGTCAGGAGAGTAAGCCACAGTACGAAGGCAACAAAAGATGAGGACAGGGAGGTGCGACAACTGCCAGATAGATAGAGTGACACTCTACCTTTTTGTTCTTGCTGGAAAAAAAGTATGGTAATTCCAAGAAATATACAGGGTGTCTCAAGCATTGAGGTAATTTGATTATGGTTCATGCATTCACAGGTTATGGGTTCCAAAAATCGGAACATTGGAGAGGAAGACACACAATGGTGGATGTGCAGTGTTGCCAGCACATGCATGTACTCTGCTGCCACCTGGCTTGAATAGACAATCCAGAAATTGCAGCTTGCAACCTCAGTCAACTGAATGCTGAGAAGAGATCGAGTCTGGGTTGTCAGTTTCCAAACACAACTGTCGGTTGTGAACAATAGATCAAAATATTTTCGCGGTATCCTCAACTCTGCAGCCCAGCAGCGTGAACACGAAAACGGGAACACGACAACCAGATGGGATAATGATCCCCTGCAGGCGATTGACCGACTTGTGACTCCAGGTGGTAGCATTTCAAACTTGATGTGGCAGTTGGTTTGAAATTTAGTGTGAGAGAGTTATGTAATTTAACAAAAAAGTTAAGCAGGCTGGGCGAGCATTTGGTCGTGAGAACACACTTTCTCCCTGTGTCTGCCTCCTGTCCACCTCCTTATTGGCCTAGCACTGGAACAGCGCCATACTTCACGTGACCTTGGAGTGAACTCGAGAACTGCCAATGTGACAAGGAGGTTGACCAAGTCAAATGCGAGAGAGGACAAATGTGAGATAGGACAAACACAAGTGTAAGAGGTTGATTAGACTGACCTCAAGAACCAATCACACCAATCGCACAATAGGACAGTGTGAAGTTCAAGAGCACACAAATTCACCATCGGCCTGCCGTCTAGACCTAGCCCAAGATGGGGATATGGACAGCTAACTGGATGTGGAGAAGGCCCTCATCATCCAGCTAGAGTATTGATATGCATTACTGTACAGTACGATCAGCCTTAGTGATAATTGGAGTTTTAATGTCACCCATTTTTTCTTTTTAAAAGAAAAGAAAAGGTCGGGTGAAATGATGTATTCCATTCGCATATGGTAACCACAAATATCCCCAACTTGAAGGCTTCCATCCAGTCATGCGTGACCCCTCTTGCCTTTTTACTCTTCCCTCTGCTGACAATCCATCTGACTCAGACTCCAGTATTGAACTTATAGAAGACATTATCATTAGCTTGTTGCTTGCTCCAGTATTGCTTGCAGTTCATCAAGATCCCTCAACATACATCCGTGCTCTCCGTGACTCGGGTAGCTATGGTTCGAAGAACTTCTTGGTGGGCATGACGTGCAATTCTGCAATGAACTTGGCATGAATTTTATTCAGCTTCTCACAACACTCGAGACAGATGCAGAGCTTCAGGCCTTCATGGAACACGACATGTTTCCGCAGCTGAAAAACTTGCCGCTCTCAAATCGGACATCCCACGTGCATACAAATTTGGTGAAGCATCAGTTGGCAAAGCTGCAGGGAGGATTCACATAGATTGTACTATACAATAAACTGTTTATATCCAAGTCATCATTGCAGTATTTGAATCGAATCAAGTGACAGTGACTTGACTTGTGATGACAAAGACAGACATATATTACTAAATTTGTAATATCAAATTACAGGCGGAACACGGTGAACAGAGAGGAACAGAGACGCAGACGTGGAAAACACGAGGGAAAACTAGTATTTGGGCTTCACCGTTTTGATATGGTTGCACCAAGAAATTCCTGGGACAACCCCATAGTGCACCGAGCAGCAAAATCGCACCATGCGAGCGACAATGGATGATCATGTTGATTTCAACCAGAGAACCCAGAGTAAGTGCCATAGCACTGGCACCTATGTTTTATATAAGGAAGATGTGTCACATGTCTCTTACGTGGGGACCAACAAGTAGGAGTCTGTCCGGGCCAATTACAAAGCCCTTCCCAATTTTGTGACAATTTTCTGGTCATGAGTGCACCCTTTTCCCACTTTCCCACAGACACATTTCTTTCATTCTGACTCCCATCCCCATCACCTCTATGTGGCTGGCCTCGAACTTCACCCTTCTTCTGTCTGGGTTATCATCAAGTGACTAGCTTTCCCAGGTCTTTATTTTGTAGGCTGGAGGCCATGGGGCGACACTCCCACCCTCCTCCTCCGCTGTCACCCTCTGATGACCTTAGGCCGCTCCCTCCTACTGCAACTGCAGAGTCGCAGTGGGGTGAGCCACGTTCAGTGGCTTTTGACACCAGCACACGCGTTGCTGGGTCGGTATCAGTGTGGCCGGTCCTGCTGCCTTTGTTGGCAAACTGTTAGTACTCGCCGTCTTATAGGTGGTCAATCCTGACTTGATGCCTGTGGGTGGTCAGGTTGGAGAAGAGGAAAGTGGGGCAGGGCGGGAGTGGCAAACCTGTCTTTCGTCGAATCTTGGCCGTGGAGGGACACTGTAGCTGCACGTCGAGGTAAGTGCTGTGGCCTCATTTTCTAGTTACTATTACTATGCGCACAACCTTTGGCTGCAGGTCCCCTGACTCATACTGATACCCACCCCCGGCTTCCCCATCCCCATCCCCACCCTCCTCGACCCCGCCCACCATCCCTAACTTCCCTGCCACAGACTTCCCCATCTGTTCACCACTCAATGCTTGCAACTTTCTTCGCACCAAGTGATCTATACAGTGTGGGAGGGATGCATCAAGAGTGGATTCGTTCAACACCATCCTGGTACGACAATTCCTGCCGCAACACGGTATATGTAGTTTTGGACAACTCCCTTCCCGGGCTAAAAGTATGGTTATTGCCCATGTTGAATTGTTTTTCTTGTTTACATACAGGAGAGTTAAGCACTGTTGCGCGTTTGTCAACTGGTTTGTCCGTGACAATGACGAACCTGATCTGGACACCGGGATGTGGGTTGTTTCTCTAGAGAAGCAGAACGGGAGGTCGACGACTCAAGTCATTGATATGAAGACTATCACCCACGCTGCATACCTCCTTCCGGTTTTTGGTTCAGACCCGGTAACAATTGACATTCAATACCACAATTCTTTGGATAGATATCTGTCCTTCTTTGTCAACATATTTGCTGATTGTCACTCTCATGAGCTTTTAACAGACAATCACTAGTACCTGCCAGTGTGCAATAGAATAGTTTTAGAATCGGGGCTGCCTAAACGGACTTCATTTGGCATCTCTACTAATAATAATTCAACATGGCCAATGCACACCCTCGTCTTGGGCTTATCTTTCGCTTTCTTCCTCTTCCTTGCTCTTATCCTTGCTCATCAACCGTTCTGATAGTGGGCCCCTCAAAGCCATGCCCTCCCTCCTTGTCTCAGACTTGTCTTTCGCTTGCTTCCTCTTCCTTGCTCTTATTCTTCTCTGTCAACCATCCTGATGGCACACCTTTCAAAGCCACGCACCCCTTGTCATGGGCTTGTCTTTCGCTTTCTTCCTCTTCCTTGGTCTTACCCTTCTCTGTCAATCGTCCCAATGGTGTCTCCTTTCCTCGCCTTGGGCTTAGGCTTGTCTTTCGCTTTCGTCTCCCTTGCTCTTATGTTCTATCAACCGTTCCGATGGTGCATCCCTCAAAGTTGCACCTTGCTCATCTCGGACTTACCTTTTGCTGCAATCGCATCAGCACAAGCAGGCTTTTTTGCCGGCCCAATGTCGCTGGCCCGATTCAGCCAGCTAACAATTATGACGCCATTTACACTGGGTGTGCACGAGGTGGTAGGAAAGACGGACGTAGAATAGACTATTCAGATCGTACAATTCTATGGAAGCTAACGAATAAACAACGCTTTTAGGCGTCAATGAAAGCCTGCCTGGAAGAGACATGCTCACCAGGGACTCCCCCCCTTATGTGCACAGTGTAGCATATATGGGCCACCCTCCAGCGATTTCTCCAATGGCAAATTGAAGCCTTGATGCGCCACCTCCACAAGAATGCGCAGAGCACTGTACAAGACTGACGGCAGCTCAACGCGCATTCAGATTACCACCTCTGGACCTGCCTGGCGTGGCACATATTCATATACTTCACAGGGTGTCAGACAAGCAAAAGGATCCAAATGCATATACATTTCACACCTTGATCGACAAGAAAAAACTAAGTCTGAATGGCCAAGTACTGCTAATCCCTCCTCTGGCCTGTGACCGCTTTCACCCACCACTTGCCACTCAAGGATGCTCTAAAGTTCGTAGAAGATGCGTCAGAACTGGATACAGAATGTTAACGCCGCAAGAGCATGCCCCTTCAACGCTGTCCCAACTCCATTCGCCTTTAGCATCATTCCTCGGCACACCTTACTCCGTAATGGAGGATGACGTGGGGGTAGTAGGTGAGAGAGGAGGCAGTGGAGGCAGGGGGGGAGGTGATGGTGGAGTTGGAGGATTGGCTTCTCGATCGACGTTATGGTCCATCACTGCAAGAATGCCATTAGGACAACCCATACTCACCCCTGCTCAATGTGCTCACTGACGCTCAGCCAAAGCTTGATGCGCTTCTGTAATGCGTGCGTATCTTCTACTCCTTGTTGACAATTAATGGACTGCATGGTTGTGGTAGTAGTGATGGGGAAGTGAAGGGAAAAAATGCGTTGAGCAAGTGCATGAATATGTGGAAAATCGCCAATACAAATGCACATGTCTTCAAACTCTTTCAAACGTCCTTGGCGTTCAGTGTGACACCTTTTCATCCCCCCCCAAATCTAAATACATCACTAAACGACAACCAGTGCACCTGCAGAAGAGTCCAAGGCAAGCCATCAGCCGCAACGCCATATCATTGACGCTGGTTGCGCAAGCTGGCTCAACTGCATCCGCATCCACTTTGTGCGCTGCCCTCTCTCCTTCCTGTACTCATATTTGTCTTGCATGACACCGTGCCCGACCTCCCAACCTCGAAGTACTCACGTGTATCCCCGCGTGCAATACCAAAGGCCACCAGATGGCTGCGTATGATGTTCAGCCCTGACGCCAGCCCACTGCCAGTCTCCACTTCGTATGAACCGTACCCTGTGGGCTCGGATGAGATCGCTCACTTATGCTTGGATACAGGTGCAGCATGTGGGCATGAGTGGGGGGGGGGTAATAGTGGGATACACACCAGGCAACTCATATGTATTTTGTTTTATTTATCCAATACTATCACTACTCGTTCACCTTGCCGTTCACGCATCCATTCACGCGTTCACACCTCAGGAATCCTATCTTACGTAGCGCGTTTAGCTGGTGAAGTATATTGAATGCCCTCCCTAAGCCTGAGCACGTGTCATTGTTTTTCTTTAATCATTCTACCAATACAGTACCCGATGTGGTAGTATACGGACCGAAAATATTGAAATAAATAAATAAAATTATCACCGTGGTTGCCAGGTTTATTGGTTCCAGGAATGTAAAAACCTGGCAAAGCCCGAAACTTCTTTGGCATCTTCCTGATGTCAAAGATCTGAACAGGAAGTTCAAGCTATAACAGCAGGAACACCATAGTAGCATAGTATTACAGTGGTCCCTGTACTACGCGTGCTGTACTGGCGAGTTGCAAACTGACTGTTTTCCTATGTAGCGGGATTTGAGTGCCTTATTGAGTGCCAACTGGTGGTCATGTGGACGGATGCTTAAATGTTTTTGTCCAACAGCGTCTTGTTCATTGATGTATGCCTTCATCTGGATCCAAGCAGGTGGCCTTCCCAGGAAAACTCTTCAGGAGAGCTCTCACAGTAGGGGCAACACACCACGTTGATATGGATACCTGGATACAGAATGTGTAGTAATGCAGAAGCGAGCTTGGACTATGATGTTGAGTGTTGAACATGGAAGATGGCGTGTAAGTCCGGTTTTTCGCCCAGCCTCAGCTCCATATACAGTGCGAGCAAAGACACATTCGGGGTACATTGAGAGGACCCAGGACAATTGCAGTGCATTGAGGTTCTTGGGAAACTTCGGTCACACTTTCGCACCAGTTTCATTCGTGTCACGACAATGCACAGTTCAAGCTCAAGGTTCAAACTACTATCAGTATCGATTGGATATTCGACCTGTCGCCAAGCCCTGAGTTCGCTTGTGCATCGGTGCCCACATTGGGCCATTTCTCTCCCTTCTCATATTCCACTTACGTTTAGATTCCTTTTGTCGCCGTCGTATACATACACACGCTCAATTTCGCATCATCGTCTCATTTCTACTCCACTCTCCAACCGGCATATTTAAGTATAGGGTTATTTGTAAGCCTTGGAGTACAGCTGTTCATATCGTCCTATTGTGCGATTGGTGTGATTGGTTCTTGAGGTCAGTCTAATCAACCTCTTACACTCCATGTTTGTCCTATCTCGCATTTACCTGTCTCATTCGCACTTCGACTTGGTCATCCTCCTTGTCACATTGGCAGTTCTCGAGTTCATTCCAAGGTCACATGAAGTACTGGCGCTGTTCCAGCACTAGGCCAATAAGGAGGTGGACAGGAGGCAGACACGGGGAATACAGTAGATATATATAGATAAGGGGAGATGCTGCAGATTGTCCTCGCATTGATTCTTCAAATAAAAGTGTGTTCATGACCAAATGCTCGCTGAGCCTGCTTAACTTACCTTTTACATAACTCTCTCGCACTAAATTTCAAACCAACTGCCATGTCAAGTTTGAAATGCTACCACCAGGAGTCACAAGTCGGTCAATCACCTGCAGGGGATCATTATCCCATCTGGTTGTCGTGTTCCTGTATTCGTGTTCACACTGCTGGGCTGCAGAGTTGGTTATTGGCCTGCGGCTTTCTGAGCACACAAATTCACCATCTGCCTCTCGTCTAGACCTAGCCCAAGCTGGGATATGGATACGGACAGTGAACCAGATGTGGAGAAGGCCCTTTTCCTCCCCGCGGCGCTTCGCGAAAGACCCCTTTTCTCCAAGTTCCCACAGACCGTGCAGAATGTCCCGCACATCGCGGGCAGCTGAGCAGTTGTTCAAGACTGCACAGAAGGTGAATGAGGTAATCGTTACTGCAGGCATTGTGTTCGCGCTCGTACTGAACCTCGGATGGGCGTGCAAATACTGTGCTGTAGTGTCGGCTTTGACTGGTGCCAACTACTCTCACGTAAATATGATCTTTGTGGGGCCAGGGGACCAAGGATGACGAGCTTGTGCATGTGTGGCGTGTTGACGTGTCTCCATCTGAGTCATGGGTTTGTTGGTGCCATGGTCGGTGCATCGGTCGTCACCTTCGCATGTTGACTCCATGCGTCTCTGAGTACGTGAGAGTGGAGATGCGCCTTGTGTGCTTCATGTGTGTCAATCGGTGCCTGCATTCATGCATCTGTGAGTGTGTCCACACATCCCTGAGATGAGATTGTTGTCTGTGCCAGCGTCGGTGGGCACGGCAGACGCGACACCGTCTCGTTGCAATGCACCAACACTCAGATGGGTGAAAGAACTGACACATTGATGCACACGCTCAATGTGCTGACACACGGAAGAATGGAGGCGCATTCACAATCATAGGTACTAAAATCGTTCAGCATATTGTCCATTGCAGCATCAGGATCGCCCACAAAGAGAGAGCCAAGGTCGGGAGCTACTAGCTTTGACCCACTCACCCCTTCTCCATTCGTCGCTGCTTCTGAAGTAGACCACCCATTCATGAAATTGAGAAGTTCCTTCTTGAACGCAAATTTGAGTAGTTGAAGGGCTTTCATAAGCACTGGACTGATTCGGTTTCATTTCGCAGTGTCCATCTCCTTTGATGATGAGAACACGTGCTCACAAGGAACAGATGTTGCCTGGATTGGGAGAAAGTCCATGGCCATCGAGAAGAGTGTCGGGAACTCAGTTTTATTGGCCTATACATGGACTGAGTTGTAGGCCCAAGCTTATTGGAAATATAAGAGTCTCACCTCCCAGAACCGCAGGATGTTGGTCTCCTCAGAAGAATTGTCACCCGAAACATACTTCCGGTACTCGGCCTCTACAGTGAATGACTGAGAGGGTTCCTTCTTGTAGACAGAACGCTCAACTTTAAACTGCATTGGGCACAGTTTAACCATTGCCCTGGAACGGGTTTGTCTGAGGGATTTCGTATTGCTGTGGGGGCCGTCGGCGTAGGGTTCTGGTTACGGTAACGGTTCATCTGCATGAAAGATACAAGCTAGAGGGGATGTCATAGAGGTATAATCAAATTCTACTTACGAGCCTCAAAATAGTATTCTTCGAGCTCTGGATATATTTGGCCTCCCATTGGCTTTGGATCCACGACATGTGCATAGCAGGATTTAGGACTAGGATCAAGGTTAGCAATAAGCGGTGATAGGTCGACTCAGGGGCTTACACATGGTGACGATGTATGCTTCCATATCATCCATTTGAGTATAGTATTTAGTCACCCAGCGCAAGCCGATGTCAATCCAGGGCCTGAGAATTTCGTGTTGTTCCATGAGGTTTTCCCATTTGGTCATGAACATCTCAAAAGTCATGATAGCACGCGATAAGATTGGCAATGACTTGGACAATAGACTTTGCTGAAAAATGTGAGGAACCTGCGGATGTAATGAGTGCCTGTGCTAGTTTAAGTAGACAATGAGTCACCGTCAAGACCGCTTCCAACCCCTCCAAAATGTCCCAATCTAATTCCGACAGCTTGTAACGAGCGAAGTTGACCAACTCAACTTCAAAGTACTTATCTATAGCCTGTGTTGTAATTAATAAATAAAATGTGATCAATTAGTCTCTGATATTGATCAACGAGACGAATGAACTGGTCGAAGTTCTCTTAGATGCTCCAGCATCATATTCACCGAATCCCACCGTGTCTTCATGTCTGTGAGAAGCTGTAGCTCTGGTACTTGAACCGGAGCACGTCTGCCGTTGTCGTCCTTCACGGTGAACCAACCGCGTTTGTTTCCATCTTGGATGAACGCATGGAAGCCTTCCCTGAGCTGGTCAGAAGAGCATAAGAAACGAACAATCCTTCGAGCACGTCGAAGGGGGTCGTGTTTGATGCCCACCAACCAAGAATCAAATTGAGGGCTTGGGTCGTCATAGCTGTCATCCAGTTCAAGCTCTCCAATGTCACAGTTTGAATCAACGTCACTATCGTCCAATGAGTCATTGGAGTCATCGCAAATCTCAACATTAGAACCAACAGGGTCCTTGAGGTCAGAGATATACGATTTGGGAATTGAAGTCACGGATGCAATGATGTGAGATGAGCAGATGTTGATTATATGTGCATAACATCGAATATGATGGTTCAAATGATCAAAGCCAACCGCAATGGCTGTCTCACGTGCAGCAAGCAGTGACTCCAGCTCTTGCATGGCAACTGTATTGCTCTTGGCGTTGTCCAGTGTGAAGTGGCCAATCTGAGGGAATGTGAACGTGTGAGCAAATAGATACAGTAAGAACATTAAAGAAATATACCTTAAGTGTGACATCGGCCCGATCGAGGAGGTGTAGGACAGTCTTTGCTATATTGGCACCAGAGTGTTTCTTCTTGATGCGATGGAAACCAATGAGCGCGGCTCTAAGTATAAGGTGCCCACTTGACTTGTCGAGGGAGACCCAGTGAGAGGTCAACACCAAGTAAGCTGCCATATTTGAGTTTGACCAAATGTCTGCTGTGAAACTGATATGCCCACAAGAGCGCTTTTAATTGGTGTTAGTTAGTTGTAAGGGGAGAACTGATACATTCAGACGTACAGAAAGTTCGAGCTTCAAGCCTTTGAACCATGTTCGCCAATGAGTGAGGATGGCTTCTCACATCTTTTCGCGGCAAGGGATGTCAGCGTCAATGAGTGTCTTGTGGAGGATCATACATAGCTGTCGGAATTCAGGACATTCAACAACACGAATTGACTAATATGTGATACGGTAAGCGTTGAAAAATGCGAGAGAATCAAAGCTTACCTTATCATCGGTAACAATGAAATGAACAAGATGCTCCAAGAATGTCGCTGGAGAGAATGGTGGTATATCCTGGTTGCGAATATTGCGCAAATTCCTGCCAGCAGGTGTATCGGAGGTTTGGGTTGATAACTTGTACTTCCACTTTTTCTCTAAAATTACATTGTCGTACTCTTCAGCGTGCACTTTGTAGAGATGATGGCGGAGATTCATGTACCCAGTGTTTGTCCTGTAGAAATAGTTGGGAATATTCCGACGGACTGCACTCTTCTTGCGCCCATATAATGTCCTGTTGGTTTGTTAGGAGGTGGAGGGATGAAGAATTCCAAGCTCACATGCAAGACTTGCAAACTCTCAGTACCCGGTCTTCTTCCGCTTCAGCATCGGAAAACTCGACATCTTCGAAGAAGTGGGGGATATCAAAGGCTGTATACGTGGAGACTGGTTGGGAACGACTCGGACGAGTAGGAGGCGGGTGATTCAAGGGGTGACATAGGGCATCTGAAGCAGCAGGTTCGTCAGTTACATCGCTGTGGTCTTCTGTACTGTGCAAATCGAATTCTTCATCACTGACGATTGGGTTGAGTGGGGTAGTGCAGGCCTAGTTTGATTTGTTAGTGAGGTTCAAGACGTGGAGTGCCGGGAGCTCACTTTTGGTAGGGCCTGAGACGAAGGATGTGTATTCGAAGTTTTTTGAGAACTAGCATTGGGTCGTGAATGACCCACAGTTTCAGTTGCAGCTACCGAAGACGACGCAGTGGGTCTTTTTGTCTTGTAGGAGTGTCAAACCATGAGCAGAGAGTTGGTTGATAGAAAAAAGGGGATCCCCTGCAAGAGGTCAGAAGTTTCAATCCGAAAGCCGAAGAGTAAACACACGCACCAATCCTCACTGGGCCACCAACGTAAGCAGTGAAAAGTATCATTTGCAAATCTGAGCAGATGTCAGGCATGCGGAAGACACGGTATTAGATATGCACACGAAAAAGATGGCAAGACTCAGCCACTGTGGACATGCCCACAGGTGCGTAATGGTGAGAAACTAGACGAAATTTTAAATTGAGACTTTGTCAAAGCCAGTATCAGTGAGTGTAGACAATGCTGACCAAAAAGACCGCACCTATTAATTTGAGCTGGCAAAGACAGTAGGTAGGTGTTTGAGTCCAAGCAATGACAAGCTGTTGAGAATTGGGGTCGTGGTCAATCTGCGGTTTCTCATTTCACTGTCACCATTCAGGCTCGAACCACTCTGGTCAGGATTTTACATGCAGGGATTGCAGGGATGGCATCGTCGGTTTTGATGGGAGACAGTTTTAACTGCTAACTGCAATCATAAATGAGTGGCTGAAAGCTGGCAAAGAACACTTTTGGGAACCGACGTCGGTCATATTGCCCATTAATTCCAAGTCTTCTTCAGCTAAGAAATGGCTGACGACATTGACATTGAGGCAGACGCATTGGTATGCTCTTCAGCCAGCCAATTTCAAGACATGCTGTGGCAATTTTCGGAGTCCTGTAGAATGTATAAGCATAAGATCACCGCAAAGCGTGCTATGACACACCTCAACCGTCTGTTCACCTAAAGGTTCTGCATGGGTAACAGTATCACCGAGAGCGAGAACACTTAGGATTGGATCATCTGTGTATTCCCTCTCAGCAGACTTGCACATGCAGGTGAGAAAAGGAAAAAACCATAAGGATGCAATAAAAGGCGAAACATACCATGCTGTCAAATGCAATGGTCGGGCTATGACAGAATGACTGACAGTTTCAATGACAGGGAAGTGGTCGAGAAGCTATAAAAAATTATAAAGCGGCTCACATCCAACAACAACAATGCCAATTTGCCTGGCTGCACGCTTGGTGCCCAACATGGACGTCGGGTGATGGAGGGGTGCTCTGAGCACCTTGCAGTTCGCATTCTCCGCATACAAGTAGCGCGCTTGTTTTCGCAGCTTTTCCAACTCAAAAGCCGACGTCGAAGGCACAGCGAGGGTGGTAGTGACAAAGTCGGCAAAGCGATAAACCACCGCAGTCGCGATACCATGGACATTGTCGCCCGCCAGGCACCCCAAAAACAACAATTGCCCATTGTTATCAATGCCGATGCCAGCGACTGTGCTCACTCTGTAAGTTGGTTAACATATTGGATTCTGCACCTCCAACTCCGAATCCTTTCAAAGGATTAACATACTGATACCCACCAGACACCGTCAAAACTGAAACTTATCTCGATTTGATCTTTGATTGATGGACTCTCAATGAGTGCAGAGGAAGCAGGAAAGCGTTGGCTAAAATCGAACTGGCTTTTCACTTGAATAGATACAACACAGACACATTAAAAAACAAATGGATCAATGATGTATAGACTTACTGTTCCATCCAAAATCATTGTTGGCTTCGGACATGAGAGACATTGCTTTCGATGACGGGATGACTTTTGGCAAAGTTTAAAATTTTTTTAAGACTACATAGGCAGAAGAGAAGAATACGCACTCTCTCAGGTAGACATTGCCTTCTTTGGCCATGTTTCCTTGCTCCGAGGGCACAAAGGCGAGAAATCGGGGTCCAAAGTATGGATAGTGGACAGAAGGTGAGCGAGGACACAGATGGAATGAACGATGAGACGGAAAAGTGAAAACAGGAAGAAAGCACTGCACAAGTAGTACAGAGAGTAAGGGGTAGTTGAGACGAAGCAAGGCAAAAATACATGACCGTTTACACGCAGCTTCAAAGACAGACACCAATGTCGCAATTTTGAATACCGCGGTGCGAAAATACGATGGTCAACAGGGGAATCTTGGATTTTTTAAAAGAGTAGCGACGAACATACAGCAAGAATAGCCAAAAAAAAATGAAAAGCTGCGAGGAAGAGCGCGGTCATTAGCAGTCTGCGAATAAGATGTAACATGTAACGTCCGAGTCCGACACTTCTGACATGAACCAACCCATGTTACAGTATAGTATACTACGTTGCGATTACGAATGTAAGCATGTACAGTAGGTTTGTGACGAAACCAACCTGTATATGAGTATCGCAGGTTGGTTTACCTTCATAATCAGATGGTCACTGGTCTTGCATGCTTGCAGCATCCAGCGCGATGCCAGGCCCCCTTTCTTTTTCTAGCGCTGTTTTCTTGACCCTAGAGGTAGTGAGTTAACATGATCATCTCCTGAAACCCAGGGACATCGCACCACTGGGCCCAGGTGCAGAGTTCCCGCCCTTTGGAAATGGACGTCTATGCAGGTCCAAATCGTTTTTGTACCTGGACACTAGTCTGAATTGAAGGAAGGCGTATTTGAGGACATATGATTAACGTTTACTAGGAAAGTTGTTACATACTGTAATACCCTAGGAGGTAAGGTGAGCTTTACTGCCTTGCCCATGTTGAGCTCTTGGCATTTGTAGCGGTCAAGAGTCTCAAGCCACTCAGGTCGATAGAAATTAAGTGGGAGGTTGCGAACGGGGTCCCTCTCCTCTACCCTGTTGGGGTCAAGCCATACATGAGGGAACTTTTCAGCTCTAGGCACACCAGCGCTTGACCAGTGAGACATGAGTACCAACACGTCCAGTGCTCGCAACACCTCTGTAACTTCATCAGACCTCCAATTCAATTTGCCTACCACATAGTGGTGATGGCCGCCATAGTGATCCAACTTGTCTCCACTCATTCCTTCTGCCCCTAGGCTGTTTAAATGACTGGCAATGTCCTGCAACTCATCATATGTGGCAAGAACTTGACCCCGTCATTCAGCAATCTGAGCGTCACTGTTATTCAGTGCGAGAATCGTTATTTGAGTGGAAAACTGACCCCTTGTCTGTGTGTTCAACGAGCACTTGTGCTTTGGCACTCGCGTTCTTCCTGCGTATTGCTAGAGCCAATTTTGATATGCTCATACTGATTCTTCAATGTACGCAAATGAACCTTGAAACATGCCACCAGGTCTTCATGCTTAAACGCACGGCCCTTCATCTTGATGTATGTTTTTGCAAAGATGGTAGTGGCGCGGCTGTTCCAATGACATGCAAGGGACCCAACCAGTTGTACGTGGAAGTCCTTTCCTGTTGGACCACCGATATTTCGCTTCCCAAAATGTTGAAATTCTGTGTTAGACAGTAGTCTGAATGGGGATTTTCTGTCTTTCCTTTTCATTAGGCCCATTGTGAACTTCTGGACTTCTGTCTATCCATGTAGATGTTTGATCGCCATCTCTAGGTGAAATAGGCAGTAACATACCTTCTTTTTTTTTTTTTTTTTTTTGAATCAATTTATATCCCGGAGCAGTACATAATACAAAGCCGGTCACGCGACATGATGTCGGTAGTTAAGATAAGATGTGGTAAATTTGGCCCGATTTTCAAGAGGCGAGAAAGATAAAGTATGGCACCCACCCAGTGGAAGCGTAAGGTAAGACAGAAATGTCATGGAGACATAAACGTCGAGAACAATGATGAGACATGCGAAAAATAAAAAGAAAGCATGACGAAAAAAGAGGTAAAAGTGAACCGCTACGACTTACCCAGCAAAGGGATGTGTTTTGAGTGGTTCGAGGTCAGGGGCATCAGCCCGGGTCAGGAGGGACAGCGAGTGTACGCCGAGAAGTAAAGAAGTCATGGAAGACCGTCTCTATCCCAGTGGCGGGGCCCGCAGGTCTCAGATCCGATGGTGTGCGCGCTGTTAATGGAACCTTCAAGGACTGGACTGTCCTTCGCGTTCGTGTGTGGCTAGAAGGATCCTTATTCAGGTCTTCGTTTGGTTTAAATGCCGCGCGGGAAATGTGGAGGAAGTTGTAAAACATCCCGCACAATGCGGCGTCTGTGCCCATGAGGTCTTGGGGAGAGAAGCTGTCCCAGCGCGCATGCCCTGCGGCGGTGGTTCTCGCTTCCTCAAACCGGGGGCAATCGTAGACGAGGTGGAACCACGAGCGGTCTGAAAACCCGCACTCGCAGTACAACTCGTCGGGCGGTATGTCTGGTCGGAACCGTTTTGTGTAGTCCGACGTGAAGGCGTGGCCCACTGCGAGACGAAGTGCAGTGGACGTGGTGTGTCTGGAGACGTCGACGGTGGTTTTGTCGACGCCGAGCCAGAGTGGGTGGTTCTTCCCATCCGGGGGTCGCGTGAGGGCGTATTCCCGGGTGAATGAGGTATGTTGGTCGACTCTACGTTTTTCGAGCCATTCAACCTTCCATAGATGGAAGGCGCGCTTCCGTGCCGCTGCTTTCTGATGTGATGGTGAGTGAATGGAGGAAAGCAGAGCGCGGGGGGTTATAGTGCACGCGCCAAGGGCCGCCGTGCGAGCTAGGGTGACCTGAGACCGAGTCCTGACCGGAGGGGACCAAGTGAGCCACAGTTTGACATCCCAATGCTGAGAGAAGAAAGAGGTCAGCGCTTTGTGAAACAAAAGTACCGTACTTTGATGAGTAAGGGTACGAATGTCCGTAATAGTCTGTAGGGCCGACAAGTTCCCCGCCAGAAAGTAAATATGTGAGGGGGGTGCACGGGTCCTAAAGTATCGTTCAACCCATTCGGCCGCTTTAGCGAGCGCGAAGAGGTCTACATCAAACTGGGTTACTTCCGTCCCCAGGCACCATTGCTGGACCCGGTTCTGGAGTTCCCCGCCTTCACCAAAGGTGGTGATAACCGCAGCTGCACCGGCAACCATGAGGTCGTCGAATCGATCTTTTTTAGAGATCGTGGCCGCAGTCTGTATGATGACCCTGTCTGCGTCCGAAGCCGACCACCCTGTGTAGAGGGCCGCGACATCCGCCGGTAACATACCTTCATCTTAAGACTCTCCTGTGTTTGATGCTTCAGTAGCAACAATCGTGCCTTTTGCCCTCCTGAACCGGTGCATACTTCCTTGGGCTGTGCCGACTCTGTGTCGCATCCCAACATAGCGCCAGAGAGCATGTGCTCTAAGATCATCCGAACATTGCCTTTTGTACAAGGCGCATTCTGGGAGAAAACAACTCAATCATTGGTCGCAAATAGTATAGATGTTGTGACCAGAAGACACATCTGAGACTGTGTCCAGATATGCCTTACATCCCGAGCCTTATGTGTCAATCGTCAGTTACGGGCAGGGAAGAAGGAAGTGGTCTGATGACTGACAAGGGAAGTCAGGAGCCGGTTGTGACTGATCTTCTGCCCAGATGAAGCTGAGCTGTTGCGCCCTCCAGCTTCCGTGTCATCCATTTCGCTATCCTCACTGCCGCTGCCCACGGATATGTCAAAAACTTCACTGCTGTCATTGATATTGCCGTTGTTTGGGTTTGTGTCGTGGTCTTTGTGCTTGCTGCTTGCGAGGAGCTCTGCGTCACGCTCCTCCTGGTGATCGCGGCTTTCCATGTCGCTGCCGTCCATGCCACTGCCTTCCGTGTCGCTGCCATCCATGTCGCTGCCATCCTTGTCGCTGCCATCCATGTCGCCACCAACCATGTCGCGGCCATCCATGTCGAGGTCTTCCATGTTGCCGTCTTCTGTGTCAGAACCTTCCATGCCACCATCTCTCATGTCGGAATCTTCCGTGTCGCCATCTCCCATGTAGAAGCCTTCTGTGTTGCTGCCTTTCACATCGAGGCCCTCGATTTCATGGTCTCCCTCGCCAAATGAAACTGGCCCTGCATTGTCAATGGGATCGCGCATTTCTTCATCTATTTCTAGGAAGCTTCTCGCATCTTGATAGAAGCATTCGGAGCTACCGCCAGCAGAGTGATATCCGGACCAGTTAGCATCAAACTCACCACGCTGCTGGTCGCTGGGGGTAAGACCTTCTCTGCCAGCCTCCTGTGTGAGTAGAAGTTAGATATCAAAAATACAATGGACGGTATTACCAGTGGCACGTACCTCATGGTTTTGTGCAGGAAGTCCGACAAAAGACCCCTCACTTCCACCTGGTTGGGACTGTGAAGCAAGATTAAACTGATATTCTGGCCGACCAACAGCAACACGTACCTGGAGATATGAAGGCACAGTCATCGCCATGTCAGGTTGAGACTTGAGTGAGAAACCGGATGCGGGGAGATCTGGTGTAAATGAACTTGGTCCAGCAGAGCCACTGGCAGCATTTCTGGCATCACTCTTTGTGGAATCGTATTAGTTGGTGACTGTATGATTTCAGACTTGTTGCCTACCGTGTCAACATCTGTGACGCGCCGATGCGCTTTGGTCTTGCCTTTGAGGGTTCGAATGGGAAGCATGGTATGAGGTATTATACCTTTGGAACGGCGCCGAGTATTGATGTGAAAGGGAGTGGCAAGCCCAGTGAGCTTTGATCGTGACTTTTTGGGCAGCTTAGGGGCTCGTTTTCGCAATGTATCCTGCGTAGCAGGTCTAGTCACTGGAATGACAGTCTGAGATGACAATGCTGAATATGGCAAGTTTTGCCTATGCTCCAGTGTCCCGATGGGACTTGGTGTAGGAGAAAGCTGATGAGAAACGAATGCTTCGGAATCAAGACTCAAACCGGAAGTGAGAGGCATAACCTGAGCGTAGAGGGTTGCAGTACGAGATTCAAGCGCATTAAAGCGAAAACAGAGAGCCTGTACAGGGGTGCCACCAGGATGCCACCGCGTGAGGCAGAGAGCTTCACTTCCTCGTCATTGCTACGGATTAGGTTCCCAACAAAGACCAGCCCAGCGTCTAGGGATGACCACGAGGATACAAAGAAAGAGAGCTCTGGCAACCAAGAAAGTACTAGCAATGCAAAAGAGCATTCCCAGTGCTATTGTGGCAAGCCGCATATGAGGTATTGACTCACCACTAGCTACAAACTTAAGGCACCAGTCGTATGGCAGCGGCCTAAGCTCTGACAACAGATCACCATAGTATTGGGCCTTGGCCACCGGCCACGCGCACAAACCACTTCTGGATCCCCGCCCACAGGACTCTTACTAACTATTGCCCCCGTCTCGTCGTCATACTGAGTTGAGTTTCTGTCGTGCTTTACCTCGTCCTTATCATCTGCTAGAGGATCCGTAGTCATAACGGCCAACCACTTTGCTTCCAAAGCATTTCCCAAGCCCGTCCTTGTCACATCGCCCGCTCTGCATCTATCGCAGCATATCCTTTCTTCCTGTCAAGCTGTCAAGTCTTCATTAAGATTCATCTATCATTCCATCACCCTCGTGACACTTGCCCATCCAACATTTGCAGGTGGGAATTGAACCCTAAGTTCGACAAAAATTTATGTGGTAGCAACGGTTACCATATGAGCTACCTTGGCTTTACAGTAACCCATCCGCGCCGTACTATGAGTGACCTCTTTATCACTTTGACGTCCTTGGTCTGCGCCTGCTGCCATTTCGACAACCCTGCCATGACACGCCCTCACAGTACGAAGCCACCTGCCACATATCAAACTGAGGTAAGTGATCTTCATGTGCAAATCGAATTAAGGGTCTGTGCATCAGGGTATTAGGGCGACCTACGCCTGCACCCTCATCTTTCTGCAGGCCATCTCCTCTCCCATCCTCACCAGTCCCTCCACCACCAGGATTTTGAGGTGCGTACGACACACTCAACTGATTTGAATTTCACTAACTTTGAGCGCAGTTTCAGGGCCATGTCCATGTCCGCGGTGCACTCAGGGGCCACCTCACCTTCACTCACCTCACTTCCACTCTTTGCCTCTTTACTCACAAGTCCAGGTGACCCACTACCCATCCATGACTTGGTTCCTGATGTGCCCTTGCCTCTGTGCGAGTCTGCGGTGCTGCATGCATTGTACGACTTTGGTTTGGGAGACCTATTTGGTAAGCACTGTCTCTGCCTCATACCACCTTGCATCATGCGAGAGCCTGACTGGACAACTCATCCGGCACCACAGACATCCTCAACATCCCTCACTGCAGCACCCTCCACCTTCTTCAACTATCCCACCGACTTCTTCCTTCCGTCTTTACTCCTTACAATGCTATGAATTATCATACGACAACCTTGTTGCCACAGTTCGTCACCACAACCAGGACAAGTCCCATCGTCGACATACTCCATTCCTTTCATTGGTGGTGGATTTCGTGTCAAGTGGTATCTGCCCAACTGTAGTGCAGCGTAAGCTGGTCTTACATATGATTTTGTTTTATTAAAAAAATACTGTTTCCAATGGATGTTTTGCGTGTGCCCTGCATGTTTTTACATGTTCATTGCTCTGCCGTCACATGATGTTTAGTTCAATCTCCCGCTTAGTATCTCACCTCTATCTCGCTTTCTCTCTTGGCTCACATTCTTATACTTTCAGCATTCACCTAGTGCCGTGCCACAGTCTCACCACCATGCCACCGGCAAGACACAGGTGGGCGAATATGAAAGCATCATTGACAAGCTCAGGCATATTGAGCCAGTCCACACATGAGTTGCGCCCAAATCAACACCTTCCCTGTTGTGAGTCTCCAATCCTTTTGCTTGCCACATCACTTGTTCTCATCCTTATCTTCCACAGCTCCCGATATAAACTCCAACCAATTCTCACCTTGTACTATCACCTTGGCATGAGTGATATGGATATCGTCACTGCCATGATGGATCACTTTGACCATACGCTGTATGGTCTAAGGTACGATCCTTGCCATTCCCAACACCAACAATTAACTCTCCTGTCTAGTGTTTACACAGTCTGCCACCGACGCAAAAAATGGGGCTTGGATAGCACACGCCAACAGAAGCACACAGTTCAGAGAATTACCCCTTATGTCAAAGACATCAAGAAACACTTCCCCAATTGTGGAGTGGAAACGATTAGAAAGGCTTTACTTATGGAAAATAAGATTCGTGTACCCAGGTGTGTCTCATTCCGGATATGAATAGCAGCGCTTACAGTCATGTAGGCCTATTATTTCTGAGTACCTTAGACAGACAGAGCCCGACGCTGTTGATGCACGGTGGTATAAACGGTTTAAGAGGCGGACCTTTATAGCTATTGGCCCAAATGAAATGTGGTCTCTCAATCAACACAACAAGTTTAAACACTACAGCCTCTTCTTTCACGTTGGACTTGATCCTTTTCCAGGTGTCATCCACTGGTGCAAGGTTTGGTGGACTGTTTGGAACCCCAAAGTGATTGCGCATTTCTACCTTGATACCGCCCGGTCCATTGGCGGTAATTATCTTTTAATTATTTTATCGGACTGTAACACTTAATTGTCATCATCTAGGCATCCCCCTTATAACGCAGAGTGATCCAGGTACTGAAAATGTCAACGTCGCCTATGCACAAACAGCACTTCACCATCAAATGGATCCCTTGATGGGTCAATTCAGCATCGATGGTTCCGTAAGCATGGTAATATCAAGCCCAAGATTCACTGGTCCGTTTTCCAAAGGGATTGGGCCATTGGATTTCAAGCATTGCTTGATAAAGGGGTCGATAATGGATATTATGACATTGGAGATCCACTCGAATGGTATGTGGACAATATTTTACTTCCGATGTATTGATAATGTTATTAGTCTCTTGTTCCGCTTCGTCTTTATCCCATTCATTCAGCAGGAGGTGGAAGCCTGGGTACACCAGCGGAATTGGACCAAACATCACGCAGATTGAAAGAAAGTTTTACCCAATGGTATTCCCATGCTCATTTTGCAGAAGCCACACAAGTGGAAAGCTGTGGATTATAAGGTATGATACTCAGATTCATGTTTTATCTTGTATACTTAGATGCCTAGATTTCTATACCCTCAACAGACTTTGATGAGATTGAGAAGAAATACGCGCCTCCTGACGATCCCGTCTTTGAGCTAGTCCCACGTGCATTTGCAGAGCAGGCGAATGCGGTCTGGACTGCCATGGGTTCTCCACAGCCGAAGTTCGACAACACGTGGGAAATCTACTTACACATGCGTGATGTTCTTCGAGCTGTCACAGCTGAGCCTGAATCTTTACAGCAAATTCTTTCCAGCCTTTCCACTTCTTGTGAACCTCAAAACTCTCCGAACAAAATACCTGCCACTCTCATGCCTACTATAGAAGAGGATGACCTTTTGGTCATGGATGATGAGGATGATGAGGATGTCATTCCAATTGTTGATCTAACAGACTTGGATGAGGATGGCAAGGACAATGATGAGGGGGGGCATGATCTAGATTTTTCGTAGCTGACACTTCTCGATGAATGCAAGTCTTTATATCCAACATATCCTGCTTGGCTATTCCTTGCGAGCTTGTGGTGAACAATATACAATGAAAATATCTATGAAGCAGCTCCTGGATAACAGACAGATCCACCCAGTAGACTATGACCTCGCACGCAAAATGACCATTGATGCGCTTGAACTCGACGAGGAAGATATCCATGGAGAACCCCTTCACACTGAGTTAATCCATCCATTTGGCGACAATATACTAATGTACGACTGTACGACTAAAATAATGTACCTACATACAACTTCAGTTGTCACCATCGTTGTTCCATACCGTGCATCCATTCCCGTATTACCGGTGCGGCCCTGACAGTTGCACTCAAGCCAGCTGAAGGCGTAGGCAACACATACGGGGAAAGAAAAACTCGCTCGGTAGCGTTACTTAATGTCCGGGCGGTACGTAGTTCTCGAGTTCCTCCAGCCACCGCGGCAGTGCCTCGAATGTCTCAATTCACGAAGCTCCCGCCGAACTCACTGAGGTTCGCACATCGAACTCCTTACTCATCCATCCCGTGCTCACTGTGACCTTGTGTGTCATTGACAGCCTTCTCAGGTTGCTCCAGAAGCCGTCAAGACCTCTTAGTTCCCTACCGCCTTTCTACTGTATTTTATTCCCACGCGCATAACTTACGATAAGCGTCAAGGGTGTACTATAGATCATGTATATGCGGACTACTATATGCATGACGACGAGACAATGAGTTACACTCCCCTATGGTGGGTCAGCTACCGCTCTTCTTTTCTTCCTTTTGCGCCAGCTCTCTGTGCCTTCAAGTGCCACCAATGGAGGACAGGTGAGGTTGAGGATGGAAGGATATGTAACAGTTGCCTTCCCCATTGACATCGCGTCAGTTAAAGATCGTTGGGTCAGAAGGTCGTCAAGAGTCGGTCCTGGTAATGTAGGAAATGGCACACTACTAGGTGAAGCAACTAGGTGTTGATCCAAATCAGTTGGGAACGCTGGAATACCAAACAGAACATATGAGTGAACGTCTTGCGAATTGACACGTCACATACTGTTTTTCACTTTCATGTGAGCGGGGGTGTGGGGAGAGAGATGAGTAATGGAGGACCGAGCGAGGATGACGCCTTGGGCGCCACAATAGTACAATGCCATGAAGATATTCACCTGATGAAGGAGGTAAATGCATAATGGATGTGAGTGGAAGGATCTCAGATGAAGCAGAGCTGGAGGGTGATGGTGATTATTGACGACAATGGAGGAGAAGATGATATTGGGGACGAGGAGATAGGCGAAGGTGAATCCTTTGAAACGTCTGGCTCTGCCTCAAAAAACTCGGTTTAGTCACTGAAGTGTTTTTCTTTACAGCTCTTGCCAATCCGTCTCCAAGGCGAGCGGTCTTAAGGACATTCCTGATCTGCACAAACTTCTTTTCACTGATCCACATTTGTACCCTTGAGCATTTTGCGCCGTCACGGATGGGGATCATTCGTCGTGTGGGGAGGTTACGAAGCGGCAGGGAGTGGAGGGTATGGCGACCTAAGAAGGCAGTACAGGTGGCAGCTCGGGTTTTTCGAATAGCGTGTTAAGGCAAAAAGAATGAAAGCAAAAAAACAAACGGATACCCCGCATAAGCCGGCACCCAAACGCGCCCAACTTTCCTGGGTTCCACTTTTCTCACTAACCACGATCTACCACTGCACCATCCCTTAAAACAATGTAAGTCAATCGTTACAGCTATTAAATATCTTAACTTACATGGCTCTAGATGCCTTTTTGACTCATCGCCTACCTTTTGCGCCTCGTTTGGGCATACTATCCTATTACACCTTGTGCACGTGTTACACCTTGTGCACACATTTGAAGATTCGAAGATTTTAGTACTTTCTCTGTAGCTATTCTTCTCAAATAAAAAACAGTAAATAGTGTAGGTTCTATGGGTATGAGATCATATATAAAAATGGAAATCGGTCTGAATCAACGACTACAAAAAAATCAGAATTCCGATGTATTGGTCTTACACAGGCATCCTCACCCCCAGACCCCGATAACCACAGTACTTCCACACAAATGTTTTTATCAGATTCTATAGAGTGGTTGTAAATTACTATGTATCTCAATTTTGGAGTCAGTATTCTACAGTGATCGAGCCTCAGAACTAAAACTCACCGAAAGTGACCTTGAGCGTGACTGATTTCGTGTTCCTCTATCGGTCATGGCTGGCATCTCAGCACACCATGATGCTTTTCGTGTGTTTTGACTTCAACATGTGCAGACGTCACCACAAATGCCGAAATGCCAACGCTTAATCAGCGTGACAAAAGCGTGACAAAAGCGTGCAAGAGGTGATACAATTTTGAATGTTGACTGCCTTTCGAAAGACCACGGAAGCCAGGGAAATAAAAATACTATGACATCTGATGTATATTTTTCTGTTACTATGTACAATTTGAAGTAGCTACGTTGAGTTGTTGAAGATACAAAAAAAGATTATCGATTTCCGAGCACAAGGTGTAATAGAATAGTATCTGGAGAGGAGGATGATACAACTGGCTGAGAACCAGGTAAGTATTGGTTCGATTCGTGTTGTGAATCGTTACTGACCTTTCTTTTCTTAGCTGCATCGTCAAGACTGTAGAATTGAGGTCGTGATATACTTGAGGGTGTTCATGCTCATTGGGGGGAGGTGTTTTGATCGGGAGGTGGAGCCGTTTCGCTTCATCTTCCCTTGCGATTCTCATGATTAAGTCGCGCCGTGATCGTAAAAGCATTCAAATAAGTTGAAAAATGGTTTAAAATACATTTTATGACTCTTCCCTTGTCTCACTTTCTGTGTGCACACGCTCTATTGCGATATTGGGACTTGGTGGGCAATATCGCACCTAGTTTCGATTTGGGGATCACGTGACATGTCATGAGTGTGACGACACGATTAAGGCGAGCGATGGTCTACACCCAAGAGCTCACCGTTCCAACTTTCAAAACAATAGTCACCTAAGACAAAGGATGACAAGCGGGGTAAGTGGACATACCTAATGTTCATCTTCAGCAGAGACGGCAGGTGGACAGAGAAAAATAGGAGCAAGGAAGAGGAGGAAAGTGAAAGACAAACCTGAGACGAGGCGGGTTGTATGCATCCCGAGTTGAATGAGATGTTGAGGTAGGAAAATATGTATATTGATGACTGTCTCATCAGTAAACATGACATCATTGGCTGCAGCCTGCTTCCAATGGCGTCGGAGGCCTGTTACTTTGTACTACCCGGTTGTAATTCTTCATATCAGCCAAGTCTAATAATCTAATCATGACCGAAAGTCACTCACCTGTCCATCTTAGGAAACTAATTCGAAAGCATGATAATCAATATATTTGTTTATGTAAAACGATTGAAAAGTGTCTCAAGTGTTCAGGCATTAAGATGAGAGGTCCTCAAAAACTAGTATCAAGTGTACCACGTGGAGGACTGAATCCAGACGGATCACCCCAACTGCTGATGATCCATCGGCATTGCTGTCCGGTCGCACAACCTACATTCCAATATTGATATCCACCTCCTCGGCCACATGCGTGAACAATCAGACCAGAGCTCAGGGACAGGTGGAACTACTGGGAACTTACCTGTCCATAGTGACTTGATCTTGGGCCTAGGTCGGCACGCGGTGCCAGCAGTTCAGAGAATGTAAGACAACTTACATAGTCGAGGTTCAGTGGTGGTGGTGATAGAGTTGGGACAAAAGTAGAGTCAGAAACCTTTGAGCTCGACCGTAGGCCCATTACCCCTACTCGACACCCCGTCAGCACTCCCCTACCTGCTGCTCGTATGGACTGCTCCACTGTCTGCATCAGGATTTGGATCAACCACTGGCCCAAGGCAAACGATGGCAGCCACGTGAGGGTTGCCCATACAGGCAGTCAAGGGACCAGAGCGTGGGGACCCAGTAACAGGCCTCAAAGGGCCTTCCCCGGCTAGGAGGCCCACATAATGGGGGCGCATCTTTGCCAGGAGCATTTGGTCCAGCAATGGTGCTTGGCAGGTATGAGGTACAGCCCACATAAGGCTTCTTCGTGAGCCATGGTGAGAAGACAGGGAGGGGGAAGGCAATGTGGTAGGGGATGGAGAAGGGAGGTGGTGAGTGGGACACTGAAAAAGCTCAGAAGAGTTTCGATGCCCAACTAGCAGCATACTCCGAAACTGTACAGTCAGAACCCTAATTCATAATGTCTCTATTGTACCCAATTAAGTACTTCACGTTTTCCCGATGTACTGTAACAAGTCAAGCTCGACCTGCCTCATGATGTTATCTCTGTTGAGCTCTCTGCTAGGCCCTCTGACCCGACATGCAGGGTGGAGATAATCAGTTCCGTCGGGTGAAATATGACAAATGCCAGAATCACTCAAATCAAAAGAAGCACGCGGAAGTCAATAAGTCCTGCCGTATCGTCAAACATCCAAATTTCTGTACTCACACAAAGCTGAAGCATACCTTGACCTCCAAGGAGGCAACATAGTAATCAGACCTTCATCAAAAGGCGTAAACCACCTCGCAGTTACATGGATGGTAGAATATGAGCTCTACCATCACATCGTAAGTCAAGTCCTATCTGATAGTTTTCCAATAGTTGACCTGTGATTGATGCCCCCCTCTTACTCTGATCATAAACGTCGTCGAACCGAATGCAGACCCGAACAAGCAAAACATCGGGGACAACTGGTTGTTGATGGGAAATACGAATTTTCAGACCTAGACAAGCTTATTGTCAACCACGTTCAAGCCTTAGCGTGTTCAGTCAAAGGGCTCATGGCATTTGAGAAATTCAATCCTGGTCCAGAAGATGAATGTCACACCACGCCCAGACACGCTTCGGCTCAGTAACTCCTGGCAACAGGGAACTCAATTCAATTCAATGTGACAAAGGCGGAACTCTCACATCAGAAACCATCCGCCCTTTGACAGCAATGTTATCTGCCATGTTTTATGTGACTATGGTGTGTGTACGGTAACCCACCTGCGCCATACTATGAGTGACCTCTTTATCACTTTGACATCCTTGGTCTGCACCTGCTGCCATTTCGACAACCCCACCATGACACGCCCTCGCAGTACGAAGCCACCTGCCAAATATCAAACTTAGGTAAGTGATCTTCACCATTTCTTTTTTCCGTCTTCCCTTAAATCATGGCCGGACAACGGACGGCAGCCTGTCACGCCAGATCATTGGTAGAAGTGTCAAACTCTGCCATGTCCCTCTTTTTTGGTCTGTTGTCTTTCCTGGCACTGCTTTGGGCGTTCACTGTGTCTTCCGTCCTCCTCTGTCGATGATATGCTTGCTCAGTGCAGTGTACATCTGCCCCTATCATTCGAGTGCATCTCCTCCTTCACCTGGTTCTCCTTCACGTTGATGAACTGTTCTTCGTACGTAGTAGCATACTAGTTACCAATGAATATGTATACTTGTATACATTAAGAGAGAATCCTCAGACTCGTGTTGAAAACCTCAGAACTAGTACCCATTCGGGTGTGTACTGATGTCTGCCCTGCTTGCATCATGGCTGGCGTTGTGTGGCCGTGGTGCCTTTGCTTGTGTACTGTATATGTGTTTTATGTTTTTTGGAGAATTTCTTTTTTTGGGCAAAGGGGGGGGGGGGGGGGGGTGCACGAAAACCTTTAGCAAAAAATTTTGACCCTGTGCAATTTTAAACTTTTTTGACTCCCCTTACTCCTTCAAATATCTCACTCAATTCTGGCTCTAATACTGTATCACACAAAATTAGATATATATATGTCTGGTGCCACAGCTTTATTTGTGCCACGAATTTTGCAGAATGGCTGCCCATCATGCTTGCTGACGTGAGATGACGTCCCATTGCCAAAATCAACTGCATGGCCTAGCGGAGTGCTAAACCTTCCAAAACAGGACTGTGACAAGTCGTGATGCGTGACCTCATGACTGTCTAACTCCGGTGCCATGAGGTAGTAGGTTACAGGTACGTCCCGTCATTGAGTCATCAGACAACATATTCTGCACATGTGGTGCATAGAAAACTTACAGTACTGTAAGCAAATAGGTAAGTGATATCTCAAAGAGCGGACTTCAAGTTCGAACATGCATGTGCAGTGATACATTAGCCATGAGGCTGTCTTTCAGTGCTCAGCAACCACTTCAAATTTCAAAACTCTTCTCTGACTCTTCTTGCGTCTCTACTGTAGCTTACACTGAGAATACACGTTGGTCTGCGGGCAAGGGAGTAGCGCTGGTAATACTCAAAGTTACTGTAGCTTTGGCCCAGGCTGTTGGTCCAGGAGCCGCTGGACTGGTGGTGTGCCTTATTAATGAGCGCTAGTGCCATGAGCTGCCAGCGAGTGAGCCGATATTTCATCTCGGGTTGATTCGTACTGTATCAGGACATACTGTGGCACTGGCAACGCCACTTCGCGTGGCAAGGCCTTTTGTGATCGACCTCTCTTTTTTGTTTGTATCAAGAATGCCATTGTAAAACCTCTTGTCTTTGTTGGGATCCTACAATTCCAATGGGAATTCACGATGATTCAGCTTGGGAAACAAGCGCCCTGCGTGTTCAGTGGCATTTTGGCTTGATGATACAGCTTTTTGCTTTCACTTTAATATCACACTACGGTCATGCCTCTCACTCCTAATTTCTATCCACTTGATTCTCCCCAGCTATCTCCCATCGGGACACCGGGACATAGTCAAAACTCGTCAAGCTCAGGATCATCATCCCGGACTGTCATGCCGTTGACTACAACCCATCCCCAGGAGAATGCAGCACCTGTAAGGTGAAAATGGGTCTCTCAGTGGCCTAAAAAATTACGATCAAAGCTCACCGGGCTTGCCACTCCCTTTCACATCAATATTTGGCGCCATCCACATGGCATTTTACCTCATAGGCTTCCTACTCAGACTCCCATCAAAGGCATGGCCAAAGAGTGTCAGCGCATCACAAACGTCAACATGGTAGGCAACAAATCTGTAATTGTGTGGTCACTGACTACTGCGATTTCACAAAAGGGTGATGCTGGATATGCTGGCTCTGTAGGGCCAGCTTCCTCACTAGACTCCCACATGGCAATAATTACACCGCCATATCTCCAAGTATGTGTTTGTTGCCAGTGAGCTAAATTATCGGTTGAATCAAGTTTCACAGTCTCATTCAGGCAGAAGTGAGCAGTCTTGTCAGATTTCTCACGGATCACTTTCCTCTCCTGTACGAGATGAACCTTTCTCAGCAGGAGCTATGTCTTTTCTCAACTCTGAAAGTCTCGACGAGCACTTCGGGAGCCCTGTAGAGTGCGACAATGACATGGTCGACGTCATCAGCGAGTCTGGGGGAAGTAGCAGGGGAGATATCGATATTCCAGGCAGCAACACAAACACTAATGACAGTCTAGACGTAGAGAGCGACGCAAACGACACCATAATGGAGGGTGATGAAGAGGATTACAAGTCTGGAGGGGCCATCAGTTGCAAGAAGCTCCTTTCCTCTCTGGTCCGTTGTTTGGACCACTTCCCTTAACATTTGGGCTCCAACTGACATCTCCTAAGGCTACGGATATCAAACGCATTGGGAAGCAACCCCAGGTACGCATCTCGAGACCAGTACTAATAATGACTAACATTTCCTCTAAGGATGCGCCCTCTACGAAGGATGATATCCACATGATCTTAGGTCATTTACACCGTGCCGTCAAGCTAGAAAAGAACCAAACTACAAACAAAGAGACTCGCCCTATCCCTGAAGAGAGGACGGTGCCTTTGCTCTCCACGGATAATCAAACAAGTGGTCAATGTACCCACTGCGAGACGTGTCAATGCAACATCCACCCCAGTGACTTGGAGGTGCTTGTGAAGACATGTATCAAGAGTCAGTCTAAGAACGGAGATCCCGGGCCAGTGGCATGTTTGAAGGTTCGGTTCACAACCAACTCGAGGGAAACGAAGTCCAGAAAGCGAGGCAGGCCAAGTGCTTAGTCATTCGCGGGTATGGCCCTTAGACTAGTGTAGTACAAGTATAAGTACTAACTCAGTACGACACCATCACACCAAAGCTCATGCCAAAGCTAGTGACGCACAGGCAACAACATTTTACTATTAGGATTGTATTAATATTCATACATGTCACGCTTGAATCAGTCGAGTTGTTCGGGCATAACGGAAGAGTGCGCCTTAGTGTGCGAAAGAATGAGCCACAACAAAATTGAACGGAACACTGAACTTGTCTAGATCTAGATCTGAGTGTCGCAGGATATGGGCCACGCTCATGGGCGGTGCCTCGTGCATCCTTTCATTCACCTCCAGCTCAAACAGAAGCCTTGCCGCGAATTGATGTGGTCCGAGTTTGTCAAATCGATCCGAGTTAGAGCTTACCAGTGTGAACTCTAACTTGCAGCAACACTACCTGAGGCTGCTCGTGCCCCTTGATCACAGCCTTCCGACAGTCTTCCGATGCTCAGGCTGCCTCTGACCCATTCACTTACAGTATCCTTTTGTTCTGTGGTGCTGATTCACCCATCTCCTTGCGGTCATTGACTAGTGTCGTACCTTATGACATCGTTTTGTGTCTCTTTTTGTACGCTGTCCCTTTCTTGCTTCCCCTCCTATGCCACTCAACCTCTCCTTGTACTACTGTACTGTTTCACTTCCACCTTCATTCTTCTTATACTCACCGGCGCGGGCTTTAAATCCATCAGTGCCACTGCTAGGCATGTATTTAAGACTCAGAGATTCTAACTCATACACTTTCGTCGTCCATTTAACCTTTTCACATTGTGTGTTCTTCTGTCAGACTCACTTGAAGGGCATACAGAATCTCCAAAGGACTAGCTCCAACCTAGCTTTCTCACCATCGTCTCACACTGTCGCACCGCCTTGGAACGTCCTCGTTTCTAAGTCTCATTGTTTTGTTTTCATTTTTGTCCCACGCCGCAAGCACACTCCTGATCTCTTCCCTCACCTCTTTCCTCTTTGCTGAATCCTCTCCATTTCCTGTTTGGGGATCAGGATGGACTCTCTTGTTAATCTTTCTAATCCTGGTATCACACATTCGCCCCTTCAAACTGAGGACAAGATTTTCTGCGATTGGCATCATGCAACAGGTTTGGTTCCTTACTCATTAGGGATGCCATGGTCCGGTTTGGTCCGGTTCGGAGGCCATTTTCTCCGAACCCCAAACTGGACCCAGGTCCAGTTCAGGCACTGAGGCCAAACCGTGAACCTCTTTGAGGTTCGGTTCGGTCCGGTCCGGTTCAGGTGATTTTCCACCCCGGACCCTGGACAAGACCCCGAACCGCAAATTAGTGCCAAAAAAGGCAAGTTTCATTATGTAATCAAGTTGAATGTGCATAGTTACCCACTGGTGCACTGCAAAAAGTGTGGTTAACGCTTTTGTGGTAGAAGTGATAAAACATTTGTATTAGTGTTCTGTTCTGTAGCTACATACAGGGTATCTAAGTAATAAATAGTCCTAATATAATGCTTCGGAACTTGTGTTAAGCACAACGGGGCAACTGATTTGCGATCGCAATGAATGCGAGCTGCTGGTTGTCGTCGCGTGTAGTGGGGGGAAGGTGTGGGGGTTGAGGTGGACAAACGGGGTCATTACTTGGGGCCAGTGATGACAGGGTTGAGAGGATAGTTGTGGGGTGCAATGGAGTGGTGCTGGTGAGGGGAATGCTCAGAGTGAAGAAGGCAGATAAAGATGCAACTACAATTACCAAGTCGGCGTACCTAAAAGTACTACTTGTATAACACCGTTGAGCAAAGAACTTGTAACCGATATGGCGTATTGGTTATGATCGCGAGGTGGCAATGTAAAATAATTTTATTATGGTAGGGCCGTGGGTTCGATCCTCGCCCTTGGATTTCTTTTTCAACTCGTCCAACTTATGTAACACAACCACACGACCACCACACCCTGTCCACCCTTAGCGTGACACAGTCCCAACTATGACTACGACGAAGCAGCACAACAATGCCAGACCCAACCAAACTCGAACCCGAACACCCTGAACACCAACTACAGCAAGTGACATGACTTGGACGGCGGCCGTGACAACGACGATTACCCAAATGACAAGTCAGACACCAACGACCAATCCGATGATCCCCCAATATATTATCTGGCTAGTACATACCATATCGTAGGGAAATGAGAGTGGCCATGGTACAGCAAACCTCATGTCGGATTGCACACTCCAACCACTTTTTCCAATTTCAGAGTAGAAT
This sequence comes from Lactarius quietus, assembly GCA_015025155.1. NCBI lineage: Eukaryota > Fungi > Basidiomycota > Agaricomycetes > Russulales > Russulaceae > Lactarius > Lactarius quietus. Next base: position 56,872 of record WITN01000543.1, read on the forward strand.
TTTCACTTAGTTGGGGTGCCTCCCACTCCAACCCATGTTCTACACTGTCACATTGCACAGTCATAACGATGACCGTGACTCAGATGATTTGGACGATGACCACAGCAACGACGACGGATGATGATGGTTGGAGTTGTCCATCACCATGATGGTGATGGCCGCGGCAATGACGACGGGTGATGACCGGCAGCAGCTTATGGAGGGGCAGTAAAGGATTGCCCTCAGTGTTAGAAAATCTCGTTCCTATGTGTCCCTCCTGATGGATCCTGTCTTACTTGTTTACAGGCCTCAAAATTATCAAGGACCTCAAGCCACGGATTGAAGAGCACGCCAGGGAAACCACTGGCCATTTCTCTGTAAGAGTGATGCAGAACTCTTAATATGTTTCCATTCTAACTTCACATTCCCCAAGTTAAAATACTGTCTCATTCCAGATGAATCTGCATATGATAATCTCCAGAAGGTACATCTATTTCCGAGCACCCATGTCCCAGGTCCGCTAATGACTGCACAACTCACTGCAGAAACTACAGTTAGAAGAAGATAGACACTGGAATACACGCTTGCTTTTTAGACGAAACACAAGCTAAACTTGAAGACTTCCAAAAGGAACTAGATGACGCTGAGAGGTCCTGGGCCTCTGCGATTGCGAAGAAAACAACGGCCAAAGGCAAGGCCAAGAAGTTAGAGAGGCAGGTTTCGAAAAAGGACGAAAAAATACAGGAATTGTCCACGGATCTGGAACAACGGACGTGGGAGATACGACTGTTCAAGACCATGGTGAAACCAGGATTAGCTCATGGCGACCCATCTTCAATCCCCAAGGACTGCGGTACATCCGCCATTCTTGAGCTATGGTCAGGTACAATCTAAGGAATCTAGGCGGCCCAGACACAGCGAAACTGAGTAGTCGGCCTAATGAGCAAACGGCGGTCTGAGCCTCTCAAAGAGCGAGCCCGACACAAGAATATTTCAATGTGCGACCCTGCTAATTCTTGATGCTAGCAGCGAATGACTGTCCGAATAGCAGGCACACTCAGATGCAGAGGGTGTGTGTGAATCAAAGCAGGGAAAACATCACTGAAAAATCTGTTCATTGAAGGAAGAACTCGAGGACTCGGAATGTCTTCGCGTTCAAGTTGAGACAGATTTCGAGGATGTGTTGCGTCATGCCAGTAAGTGGTTTTTTCTGACTCCAAGTGTGCTTGACTGAACTGGGATGGGAGTTTTAGATATTGAACTCGAGCAGCACATGCCAACAGAGACTCATGGCCATGGCCATGGTGCTGTTGATGCCTTGTCTGTGCTGAATCAGGAGACGGAACGACAATTGGACTACGACACATCCAATACCGATGGTACCAAACTTTCTCGCTCCTCTTCAGCGCAGGATGCGGACCAACAAGTGGACAGCAACCCATCCAATGTCGATGGTGCCAAACCCTTCATATCCTCTCGCTCCCCCATTCATTGCCATTGTTCCGCTGACATCTCATCTACCCCAAATCAGAAGGCGAAGCGACAAGTGGACGGCAACGCATACAATGCTAATGATATCGAACTTTCTCGCACTCCCACATCGCAGGAGGTGGACCGACAAGTGGACGACAACACATACAATGCCAATACTGATGGTGCCAATAGTTCCCTTCACTTACACTCCTTTTCACCCGCACAGCGTTCGTATATCTTAAATGAGAAGCTCATTTATGTCTTATCAATAATTGTCATGTTTATCACCATTTCTATCCAATTTACGTTGAACTCAGAGAAGGTGGGTGGCGATGCTGGATTTAGGAGGCCAGCTTGGGCTCGTCATCATGGCGAGGGTTGGCAGTACCTCCATGGAGATAGTTCGTAGGTGGTTCGATGGTGTACGTATATACATTAATTCAGTACCCCATACTCGTCCCAAGACGCGACTTCATCCCTGCAGTGTCAGAATGGAGATAATCAGGCAGAAAAAGTGGATATGAAGAGATAGCAGCAATATTGAAGAACACAGGCAGTTGGCTGGCACGATGTGGATGGCTGACCTACCACTGGAACAAGGAGATGACGGCTGCGGCGGAAAGTACAGAAAAGCAAGTCCAAGCGCTCCAGACTGAAAATGCAAGTGTAAAGCTGAGTCACAAGGCAAGGGAGTGACTTGTGGGATGCAAGAAGAGTGGTGCGAAGCCTGGAAAAACGTGAGGATGAAGAGAACATGAGGATAGTGTTACAGTGGGAATGGATCAGCAGACAGGTGAGGCACAGCAGTTCACCTCACAGTGAAGAAGTCCAAGTCAAGTGGTGGTAAGGCTGTGATTCACATACAATTGTGGGGGAAGAGGAGGAAAGCCAGAGCAACACGTGAAGAGGGAGCACGAGCAGAGAGAGGCGACAAGGAACTCCGACCAGTGCCAGTCCACAAAGGGGGGAAGTATAGCAGTGGCCGAGCGGAAAAGTGTGATGAGGAGAGGCCGGAAGAGGGGGGTCACGCACCGGCCATGATGGCTAGCAGTGGCACGCAAAGACAGTGGTGGAGATGGACCTGAAGAAGCATTACAGAGTGTAAATTACTTACCAGCTCTCTAGTCTGATAGGTACATAACTTACTGTACTGAGAATTCCTTTTGCTCTTTTTTTTGGGATAAACCTTGGTATGGGTTTTTATTTTTACCAGCTGACAAAACCCATTTGTAGGGTGGGGACAGGTAGCCTTGCAGGGATTTCCCGCTGCACCACCTGCCTCCCGAATTCCTTTTGCTCGCATGTGGCAGGCAACTGGCAGGCAGCATCACATAGACAGACTTATCCGGTATGTCAGCGCGTCAGCCGCTAGCTGCTACTACTGTAATCGCTAACCTCACTGCTAAGCACGTTACTGTATCAAGGTTCTGATATAAGATCGGTGGAAATACGCTGGCAAAGTTTGGCGCTTCACTTCGCAAGCTGGTAAGCTCCCACCATGTTGCTAACCATAAATCGGCAATATCACATCCATATCCAAATTTCCTGTCAGCATTTCACTTCCCAAGACAGAACGTGCGGCACTTCCCAACTACGACTAGAGGCCCCACAAGAAGGCCATTTTTTCAGAGCAGGGTACCACGTAGCGGAGAAGGTGATTGAACTTGAACCCCTACTACTGCAGGACCATCACGCAAGAATGGACATGTGAACTTTGTACTCAAGTAGGAGAATTGTTGTTTTTTTTTTGAGCAGGGTATGTGCCATGTGCAGCTTTTGTGTCATCATTTTGCTAAGGTGACGTTCTCCCCCTTTGTTGCAGGAAAGTTTCCATGGGTCATGACGAAGGGCTTGGTTTGGCTCAAGAACTCAGTGACCTCTAGGTGTGCAAGGTGCTCTACGTGCATGCCCAAATTGAAGATTTGAATGTATATATATATTAATGAACAAGGATGCTAGTGCAATGTCAGAAGATGTGGAATATGATTGCGGTCT
>WITN01000544.1:0-60312 GCA_015025155.1 Lactarius quietus
ATGATGGGCAGCAGTGGCAGGGCAGAGCAACACTTAGTTTAGTCCTACTTGTATGCAAATGTGGTAGAATTACAAGTAGAAGTAACTATTCAAAGACATTCAATAAGGTGTACCCCTCCACCATACCCAGAGGGTATTTCTTACCCCCTGTACCCGCCATACCCCTTACCCCTACCCACACAAAACCTGTACCTGCCTGTGTGGGTAAGGGTTTTGGGGGGTAAGGGTAAGGGTAGCGACTTTTTACCTGGGGTTACCCCTGTCAATCCCTAAGCATGAATGAACAAGGCAGCACATGCTTATCTTCTTCTGTGCCACCACCTCTCCTTCTCCTCTGCACCTGCCTCAAAGAGTCAGTGCTCCTTTTCTTTCTTCAAAAGCTAGGGACAGTATCTAGTTACAGAATTCAGACATTTTCACCAAACTAAAAAAGTATCGATCTAACATGCCACACATTATTGAAGATCCCAACAGGGTGGTCTGCCCTAACTTTGGGGGTCCACAATGGGATTTTCTTAGACAGTCAATGATTGGCACACATCAAGGTGATCAGCCCCTGACTCATGAGAAGGCTGCACAGCAAATGAAGGACGTGTGGATGCATGAAAATGAGCCCCTTCATAGCTGCCTGGAATGCTCAACTAGAGCAAGACTGAACCAAAGAAGCCAAGTGCAAAAGAGTAGCTCTCAAATAAGAGGATGCCCTACATGCCCAGCATGAAAAAGAGGTGGAGGAGCTATGCAAGGAAGTGGAGAAGAAAATGCCTAAGCTGACCATCTTTGACCAGTCTTGTGCTTGTCCAGGATGGATTGAGCCAAGACTGGCTCAATACACCCCCAACAAACTTGACAACTTAGAGTATGTCAAACTTGATTACTTCACAATCAAGGGTTGTAGGGAGGCTGTGGCTGATGAAAGAAATATGGTTGGCAACAATTCCTTAGGTTTGGCCCAGCACAGTGATGCTATCGCCTTGCACCCCCTTGCCATACAAAGGCCCACCAGAAGTGTCAGGAAAGATGAAGACCTCAGCTGGGGGGAAATGCTAGATGCCAAGAACATGATGATCCATTTTATGGAGAAATCCAGTATGTGGCCTGTGCTCCATGCTGAAGCCATCTTGTGCTTCTTTCTTAACCTTGAGCTACACCCAAGGGCCATGCAGCTGAATGGCAAGGAAGCCTTGCTGCTGTACCAAAGCCATGTCCACCTCCATTGGTTCAACTCTCTCAAGCATGGTGATGGCTACAACATTGAAATAATTCAAGAAGAGTACCTGCGGTCCACAGCTGACAGGGTGAATGACATGATGCATATTTGGGACAGCATGATAAGGGGTAAAGAGATGTTCGAGCAGGTACACATCCTTGCCCCCTAGGATTCTGGTACCTCGAGCTAACTGTGCCTCTCTTCTTTCTCCTTGCTCTCCATTTCTCCTCACCATCTATTCACCCATGCCTTCTCATCACCCACCTGGTGCTACTGAATTGCCCATTCATTTTGCCACCTGCTGCCCACCATGTGTGTCCACTCCATTGCCTGTTGCCTTTGCCTTGCCTTTGCCTGCCCCTGCCTTTGCCATGCCACTCCTTGCCATTGCTGTCCCATTGCCATGCCTTTGCCCTGCTGTGTATCACTGCCTTGCCTTGCCATTGCCATCCTGTGGCCATGCCTTTGCCCTGCCACGTATCACTGCCTTTTGCCGTTGCCTTGTTTGCCTGTTGCCTTTGCTGTTGGCCATGTGCCTGTTGCCTTTGCCTGTTACCTTTTCCCCATACCTTCTGCCTTTCACCTGTGCCTTTTGCCACTTGCCATTGCCCCCCCCCCCCTGCCTTGCCTTTCACACATGCACATCATTGTTTTCCTTGGTGTTGTGCCATCCACCCCACCAGCTCTGTAGATCAATGATGGCCACAATTGATTCCTGGAGCTCTGCTCAGCATCACCATGCATGTTTGCATTCCCTGGCCAGGGCAGAGCCATGGAGGAAGGGCTATCATGAGCAGAGTTCATGCCAGGAGCACCCAGAGAGGTGTGTATGGGACACCCCCCAATATGGCCAAAAAGACAAGTCCAAGTTTATCAGACTGGTGCAGGCCCATGGGGGGAGTCTGCACAGCTTGCCTTGGTGTTATAAACTGCCAAATGCATCCTTTGTAGCTGCTGAAATAGTGACTTGCTCCTGAAGGCAGGTGCCGAAACTGATTCTCTATTACTATACAATGCTTATGGAACCATGATGACTGCTGACTGAGGAACTGCTTACTGATAGCTGACTGATGGGTTACAATACAATGACTGATGTTTACTACATGATTACTGAGGCCTGGTAGTAGTGGCGTCGTCACTGATGAAGGTGTGCTCCTACATGTCTGTTATAAGTGTGCTGCCAAATGATGTATTCAGCAGCTTGACCTTCCTGAAGAACTTGTGTCTCATCTCTGGAATCTAGCAGCCTCTCTACTCTTCCATCTGCAACCACTAAGGAGTGTCTCCATTTGAGCACTTCCTCATACCGTGTCTTAGGGAAGCACCTTCAAGTGTCTTCAGGAACCACACTTATGTTAGTGTCAGCAGCTTTGGCAGCTACCAATCACCTCCACTTACTTCAGCCAAACACATCCCTCGGCTTACATAAGCCTCGGCAGATTAGGAAAGTCAGCAGCTGCCCATATTTGGCAGCAAAATCTTGGCAGATACCTTGGCAGCTATCTCAGCAGCTCACATCGGCAGCTTTCCTCGGCAGCTCTATCACATTTGACAGCTTTGCCATCACATCTCCATGCTCAAGTTGAGCAGGCACATAGCCTGTGCATTACACTCAGTCACCACAAACACACTTACATGAAATGTGAAGGGCTCAGGCTCTGGGACAGCTCTGCCAGTGCTGCCTGGAAGAACAAGCAGGGCTGACTGGTCGCAGCAGATGGCTTTCCCACCTGTTTCAACTGGAAAATCCCAAGAGGATGCAGCTCCATGAGCCACCCAGATTGACACTGTTGCTCTGGCTGTGGGAGATTGGATCATGGGGCTCAGGGATGCCATCATACAGAGAAGGCATGAGCCCCTCACCCTGTATAACAGTGACACCTGGGGTGAGGCACTCACCTGCCTTGGCTTGGAGGGGAGGTATCCATCTCTGGTGCAGGGACTATCAGAGGGTTTTGACTTCTGAATCCCCTGGATCCTATGCACCTACACTCCCCCTAATCACCCCTCTATCAATACTCTACTGATTGTATATAATGATACTATTTGTAATGAGTTTGCAGTGGGGCAATACATCAGCCCTTTCACACACGACCAAATGAAGACCATACTCAGCCCATTCCAATCTTCCCCCCTATCTTTTGTACCCAAAACTTCAAAGCCAGGAAAATTCTGAGCAGTACATAATTTTTCCCACCCACATGCCCCCTTGCCTGATGCCTGTGCCATCAATGCCAGCATTGACAGCAATGAGTTCCCCTTTACCTGGGGCACATTCACAACAGTGGCCCTGCTCATCACCTGTCTCCCCCCAGGATCCCAAGTGTAATGTTTGGCCTAGTAAGTGGGATGACGAGTCACTCCTGAATACTTACTCAGCAGTGGAATGGACTTACTCAGCGTACTGTAGGATTACTGATGCTCTTAGTGAGCAGTTACCAAGCGATTAGTAGTAGTATTAGTAGTGGCGGCATCACTGATGAGAGTGAATGCCTTGTACCCATTATAAGGAAGCTGTTGACTGATGTGGTCAACAGCTTGGATTTCTTGTTACCTTCTTGACTTGTTGTAACCCCAACAAGTTCCCTCTTCTCACAAATCAGGCAGTCGGCCCTTGTCTATATCATTCTAAGTGTACAAGCCTTGGCCATTGGGCCTAGAAGACATCAAAGCTCTGCCTTTGCACGTTGAGACGTTGCTCAGCCTTCGTGCTTGAGACTAAAACCTTGCTGAGTCACCGTGTTCACATCTCGTTGCCTAAGTCAGGCTTACATGCAGCGCGCACGTTACATTAAATCCAAGCTCTCCTACATCGAACGCCGTGGCAACAATCAACACCAAAGATGGTTGGGACTTCCAGCCCTACCAAATTGAATCAAGGAATCGCGACGCCCCAACTCGCTACCTTGTTGGATGAATCAGGTGGTGGCTGGTACCAGAAATCAGCAGAACTGACGAACAGAATACTGGATACTACGCAGAAGCAGCGACTGCTCAAAGGTATCACCCTGTAATCTTCAACCAAGAGCGCTGTTGCTGGGTCAAACTTAGGTGGAGCAGAACAAGAGGAATATTTGAAGCAGCACAACCAGCAGGAGACGATCTCAATATCAACATCCCATTAACCAAAGCACTACCAGTTGATCAACAAGGACCAATTGACGGAGAAGAGGATCAAGAACTCATCTCAGAACCACCACCTACAGAACTACGACTACGAGCAAGCACCCCAGCAGCCACTAGCGATACTAGTGAATGACCACCGACCACTGATACCGCATCGATAGAACCAGAAAGCATAGCGGTACATTCACCAGAAGTAGACGTGCTTGCCACACGAACAGCTGAGTTACATCTACCTGAACCAATCAGAGAAATACCCCACATGGCTACACAGACAGAATTATCGCCACCCTGGCTTGTTATAAACAAACAAACCGGACACATACACCACTTACAACCAGAAGACATGTGGGCAGTAAACCGAGCAATGGGACCAGATGTCCCAGACGCACCAAGCAACCAGGGCGAACCAGACATGTTTTATGAGTTCAGAATTGATTAAAACAGAGTCCCCTCACCAGATAACAGGCCATTCCCGCCAATAGGACCACAAGGAGGTGGAGGACCCCCAGGAGGAGGACCACCCAATGGGGGGTGGCCACAAGGAGGTGGAGGACCCCCAGGAAACGGACCACATCAAGCAATCAATGCCCCTCAAGGAGGAGGCGACAACAAGTTCATCGGCAACCCACCACCAACATTCACAGGAAACAGAGCCCAAGCTGAAGCCTTTATCCTCCAGTGGGAGGTATATGCAGGAGTCAACACCAATCACTCGGCAATGAGGAACAAGTACAAAAAAGCTATGTTGTTCCTCACATATATACAGGGAAACATGGTTAACCAATGGGTTGTGTCTGCAAGCCATTGGCTCATAAACGAAGTGGCCACAGGCACCAATCAATTCAATAACAGGCTGTGGGAGAATCTACTCCACGCCTTCCAATGACAGTTTGGTGACATCCTCAGCAAAGAACAAGCCCAAGCCCAGCTCAACGCGGGCATTCATATGAAAGATGGGAAAATAGATGACTATATAGCCCTCTTTGAACAATTGGTTCAACACGTGGGGTATAACATCAATGCCAAACAAACACTCAAGTACTTCACTAGGGGACTCCCACAAGCCCTCTACGAAACCATGTACCAGCATGACAATCCACAAAACTATGAGGAATGGAGAGAATCGGCCCTGAAAAGGCAACAGAAATGGATTCACACGCAAACGGTCCGAGGAAACCTGGATGCCTTTAAGCCAGGACGCGCCCATGGAGGGGCTCTAGCTAAGTTACTAGCTCCTCTCCAGCACGATGATCGAATGGACACATCAGCAGACTGAGTATGTGTGTAACAATCGGACAATAGTAAGCAAGATGACAAGTCGCTCCTGAAGCTTACCTAGCAGATGAATGGACTTACCAATGTACTATACAATGACTGATGCTCTTAGTGAGCGGATGACAGGTGCTTAGTAGTAGTATTAGTATTATGCGTCATCACTGATGAGAGTGGACGCTCATAGTTGTATATAAGGAAGCTGTCGACTGTTGTGGTTGGCAGCTTGGATTTCTTGTACATCTCTATACTTCTCAATTGATCGGTCTTGGCCTCTTCTCTTCTCTTCTAGTGAGGCCCTGGGAGCAAGACCAACGAGTCTAGATACAACCACACTTGTATCTAGTGAATAACCGAACTCCGCCTTCGAGCGTTGAGACGATTACTCAGCCTTTGCACTTGAGGATTTGCTAAGTCACCGCGTTCACCTTACGTGCCTAAGTCAGGCTCACGTGCAGCTCACACGTAACATTAAATCCAAGCTCTCCTACAAACAAATGCTGTGGCGACAATCAACACAAAAGACAGTTGGAATGACTTCCAACCATACATCGTCGAAACACGAAACCGTGACGCCCCGACACGATACATCATCAGACAAATCAGGTGGAGACTAGTACCAGAAATCAGCAGAACTGACAAACAAAATACCAGATACTACACAGAAGCAGCTACCGCCCAGAGGTATCACCCTATAGTTTTCAATCGAGAACGTTGCTGCTGGGTTGAACTTGGGTGGAGTCAGACGAGAGGATTCTTCGAAGCAGCATGACCTGCAGGGGACGACCTTAAAATTAACATCCCATTGACCGAGGCACAACCAATTGACGAACAAGGGCCAATTGACGGCAAGGAAGACCAAAACCTGACCTCAGACCCACCACCAACAGCACTACAACTACGAACGCATACTCCGGCCGCCACTAGTGTCACTAGCGACCGACCACCAACCGTCTCCAAAGCGTCAGTAGAGCCAGAAAGCATAGTGGTACAATTGCCAGAAGTAGACGCACTTGCGGCACAAACAGCTGAGTTACATATTCCTGAACCAATCAGAGGAATACCATACAGCTACATGACCACTCAAACAGAAGTATCGCCACCCTGGCTCGTTATAAACGAGCAAACGGGTCACGTACAACAATTGCAACCAGAAGACATACAGGCCGCAAATCGAGCGATGGGACCAGACATCCCTGACATGCCAAGTAACTGTGAAGAATCGAACAGATTCTACAAATTCAGAATTGATCGACACAGGGTTCCTTCACCTGACAATCAACCATTTTCACCAATGAGACAACCAGGCGGAGGAGGACCCCCAGGCAGACAAGGACCACCAGGAGGACCCCCAGGCAGAGGAGGGCCTCCAGGAAACATACCATACCAAGATATCAATGCCCCTCAAGGAGAGAGCGATAACAAATTCATCGGCAACCCACCACTGACATTCACAGGGAACAGGTCTCAAGCCAAGGCATTTATTCTCCAATGGGAAGTCTACGCAGGAGTCAATGCCAACCACTCAGCCATGAGGAAAAATATCAAAAAGCTATGTTGTTCCTCACATATATACAGGGAAATGCGGTTAACCAATGGGTAATGTCCGCAAGCCGATGGCTCGTCAACGAAGTAGCCACAGGAACCAACCAGTTCGATAATAGGCTATGGGAGAACATGCTCAAGGCCTTTCAAAGGCAATTCGGCGATGTGCTTAGCAAGGAAAGGGCACAGGCCCAACTCGATGCCAGAATACACATGAAGGATGGCAAAATAGACGATTATATCGCTCTATTCGAACAATTGGTCCGACATGCAGGGTACAACATCAACGTGGAGCAAACGCTCAAATACTTCACAAGGGGATTACCACGGGCCCTATATGAAACCATGTATCAACATGACGACCCCCAAAACTACAAAGAGTGGAGAGAATCCGCCCTAAAGAGGCAACAGAAGTGGATTAACATGCAGACGGTTAGAGGCAACCTGGATGCCTTCAAACCAGGACGAACTACCGGTGGAGCACTAGCTAAGTTACTTGCACCACTCCAGAGCAACGACCGAATGGACACCTCCGCAGATCAAGTATGCGGACGATTAGCTGGAGCAGAAGATGTGCTCCAAAACTACAAATGAAGTGATAATCCACCGCACCCACCATTCCCACCACACGGAGGATTCATACAGAGACAATTCAAACGCAACCACAGCCAAACGCAGTGTTACAACTGCCAGAAGATGGGCCACATCAGTCGTGACTGTAGGCAGCCTCAACGACACCATGATATGCAGACACGTGTCGCAGAAACAGCGCCAACCAAAGAAGAAAAAGTGGCGGAGTGGCTACAAGGAGTCACCGGTGATGATGAAGAAGTAAAAGACCTGGTCCTACAACAGTTGATGGGACAGGATTTTGGAAGCGCCTGAACCCGGCAGCCTGGGTGAGGGCAATACGTTGTAACTCTGTGTACATTATGCGCTACCGATCTATGAGAGTACCAGTGTCCATTCGCACAAGTTACAATATGGCTGATATCAAAGCATTAGTGGATTCAGGAGCCACCAACAACTTCATCCATCCACAATTCATCAAACGGATGGGATTGGGACAAAGGACATTAGATAAGCCCAAAAACATCTATAACATCGACAATACCACTAATAAAGTGGGACAGATCACACACTACCTCACGCTTAACGTGGAAACAGGAGGAACCAAAAGAGAAATGCGTTTCCTCATCACCGACATCAGCAAAGAAGACGTACTACTAGGATATCCATGGCTCGCAACCTACGAGCCAAGATTCAGCTGGCATCATGCAACCATTGATGAAAAACAACTCCCCATAGTACTACGATCGGTCAACCCAAACGACAAAAGAGCGGTATTAGCAAGGCTGCTCGATGAAGAAAAAAACGATGCCAAGGTGTCACAAATGTTCACAACAGAGACGAAAGAACAAATAGTGGCAACCTTGGAAGAACAAGTATACGGGCGACGATCTGCAGTAGAACTCACAGTTGATGCCAACCAATACACGAAGAAGGTCGAGATACCACCAGAATACCAACAATTCGTGAAAGTATTTGACGAAGAAGAGTCAAAAAGGTTCCCACCAAAGAGAAGTTGCGATCACGCAATCGATTTCAAGAAGGGAGCACCAGATGTAATAGACTGCAAAGTATACACTATGACAAGGGTAGAAGACGCAGCTCTAGATGACTTCATCGACGAACAAGTGGAAAAGGGATACATCTGTCCCTCGAAATCCCCGTACCCATCATCATTCTTCTTCATCAAAAAGAAGGATGGAAAGCTACAACCAGTACAGGACTATCGGCAAATCAACGAATGGACAATACGAAACCAATACCCACTTCCCCTCATTGACGATCTAATCAGGGATCTCGGAGGAGCACAGATATTCAGCAAACTAGACGTTCGACAAGGATACAACAACATACATATCAAAGAAGGGGACGAGCATAAGGCTGCGTTCAAAACACACCGTGGACTCTTTGAGCCCACTGTGATGTACTTTGGACTGTGCAACTCACCGGCCACATTTCAGAGCTTTATGAATGAAATCTATCGACCAACCATAGCAAAACACGAGGCCATAGGAACAACAATCAGGGTCTACATGGACGACATCACCATAACAACAAAAAGGCAACCCTGCTCGCTCAGGAAACACCAAGAAGCGGTCTGCGACGTGCTAGCAGTGGCACAAAAACACGACCTATTTTTCAAACCAGAGAAATGCATCTTCAACGCCCCCAGTATTGATTACCTGGGGGTAATCCTTGAAGAGGGGGTGACATGTATGGACCCCGTTAAAATTTCGGGTGTTCATGACTGGCAGTCACCATCATCAGTAAAAGACATACGATCATTTCTCGGTTTTTGCAATTTTTATCGGCAGTTCATCAGATGCTTCGCCGCCATTGCCAAACCACTAAACGAGTTGACACGAAAAGACGAGCCATGGCAATGGGGCACAGACATCAAACAGCGTTTGATATGCTCAAATGACAGGTCACCACAGATGTTACGTGCAAGCTGCACGTGAGCCTGACTTAGGCAACGTAGGGGTGAACGCGATGACTTAGCAAATCCTCAAGCGCATAGGCTGAGTAATCATCTCAATGCTCAAAGGTGGAGTTCGGGTGTTCTACCAGATACAAGCACGGTTGTATCTGAACTTGCTTGTTCTTGACTCTAGCAAGCTTGGCCAACAAAGGGAGTGAACGAAGCCAAGACCGATCGATTGAGAAGATGAGAAGTGTACAAGAAATCCAAGCTGTCGACCACAACAGTCGACAGCTCCCTTATAACTATAGGCGTCTACTCTCAACAGTGATGACACATAATACTAATACTACTACTAATCGCATGTCCACATATGTCAGCAGCTCACTAAGAGCATCAGTCATCATATCGTACATGGATTAGTCCGCCCACTCGGTTGGTAAGACTTCAGGAGCGACTCATCATCCTGCTTACTGCTCGCACCGTTACATCACCCCTTCACAAGGGTGAGCGCCCACGCTCGACTACCCAATTAGTCACTGTAGTAAGTCCGACGTCCGTTTCATGTTCGTCTTGCACCCTCCTAAGGGCATGTGCCCGCCCTAGTCTTGTTGCCGAATGTCACGCTCGGTCGACATGGACGTAGATGTCATCCTCGAGTTTCTTGATGGCCGCTTCGAGTTCCGCGACGACCTCCATGGATGTGCGGTAACGCCTCACCTCGGCTTGGAGGGATATGTCCCCCAGCCTAGCAAGGGCTTCGTCTACCTGGTGCTTTCCACGGAAGTCAGCACGGAAATATTGGAGATCGTCTCTGGAATACTCAGTGGCGGGACCCATGTCTCTGCACGGTTCGGCGTGGATGTCAGCTCGGTAAATGGGCAAGTATTGCCCCATCGTTCCGAACACTTCTGGGTTGTCAAGCATCCGAACCCACACATACTTTGCGGGGATGTGTCATCCTTCGTGTTCGATGACCATCGGTACCCAATTCATCCCATTGTTGAGGATGAATCCACCGGGGGTAGGCGATATGGCACAGATAGGGATCCGCGTTGCATGTGCTCGGCGCGTAGTGAAGGGCGATGGGTCACGTTCTTCCTGGTAGGGGGGTAAGCCCCGGGCTTCGTATCCCTCTTCGGCCGTTGGTCTGTAGACAACAGCAATTGCAGGTGGTCGGGACACCTCATCATGGGCTTCGCCGGTAAGGGCGCGGACTTGGAAGGGAGGTACAGGGACGGGAGCGCAGTGGCAATAGTTGGGGGGGTTGTCGCACTGGATGCAGACAACCTGGGCGGTGTGGTAAGACTCATCGCTGCCATTGTCCTCGTCTTCACTGCGGGTGTCATGGTAGGTGTCGTTGTTGTTGTTGTCTTCGTCATTGCTGCTAATGTAGTCGACAGCGGTGGTCGAGGTGTTGGCGGTGGAGGGCTGGAGGATACTTGCCTCATCAATAACCGTATCCTCATTTGCCTCTCCGCTGCTGTTTTCTTCACCACCTGATCCTGTCTCCATGCTGTCATCACCTCCTTCAAGAGGCCGTACTCCACCCTCATCTTCCTCCACTCGGCCACTTGCGGGTGTGGGGAATCGCCTGCGAGCCTCGGCCAGGTCTCGGGTGGCTTGGTCATTCCTGGCTGCTGCTCTGACGTGGGCGAAGGCGGAGCAGTATTGATCGTCAACGTTGTTATTGTTGTCATAGGTGGTGAGGGTGTTAACCTCGGGAAGCTCGTCGATGTTGATAATGGTGAGTGGGACATTAGACATTGCAGTGGGAACTGAGGAGATTGGTCATTCCATTGTTCCTGCTTTTATGTGAATTTTGGCTTGTGGGTTAGACTGTTTGAACTTTCTTATCTCTTTGTCCGCATGGACGTCGTCCCATGGGACCCACTAGTTGTCCGAATCGGCGTAGCCTTTCCACTTGATTAGGTATTGTAGTTTGTGCCCGTGCCCATGTCTTCTCAAGTCTAGTACTTTTTCGACCTTGTATTCTTCCACGTCTCCTATCAATTCTGGTGGTGGGCATTGATAGTTTATGCCGTGAGTCAGCGTTTCTTTGTAGGGTGTAAGGAGATCTGTGTGGAAGACATCATGGATGCTCCACTGCGTGGGAAGTTCGAGTCGATAGTTAACGGGAGACATCACCTGGACAACCCAGAATGGTCCGTGTCTCCTGGGCGCAAGCTTCGTAGTTGGCTGGTTGGTTCGCAGATGACGTCCATCGAGCCAGACCCTGTCCCCTATTTGATATTTGGGGGTGTCACGATGTTTGACCCATGACTGTTGTGCGTGGCGCATCTGTTCTTGCACCTGGTTCCTTATCTCTTGCAATTGTTCTAGCCGGGCCCTGACTCGTGGTATTGATGACTTCTTATCTGTCCAATTAGTAAGAGGGTGGTATCCCATTAGCAATCTGAACGGAGTTTCGCGTGTGGACTCGTTAGTCCAATTGTTGTGTGCGAACTCGGCGAGCGCTAGATAGTCAGCCTAATTGTTCTGTCGTTCATTAGCCCAAAATCTGAGGTATTGCTCCAACCATTGGTTGGTTCGCTCCGATTGCCCGTCTGTTCATGGGTGATAGGCCATTGAGATGTTTTGCTGTATTCCCAGGACCCGACATAATTCTCTTGTGAATTTTGATGCAAAACGGGGGTCCCTATCGCTGATAATCTTTGATGGTAGTCCAAACCGCGCGACGACGTGTTTGGCATAAAGCATTGCGGTTTCCTTGCCTGAGATTTCCTCCCTACATGGTATGAATATGGATGCCTTCGAGCAGTCGTGGTCAGTGACTGTGAGTACGGAGTCGTACCCCCATGATACCAGGAGTTTGGTGATGGAATCTAGTGCAACCACCTCAAATGGCGTTGCTTCTGGTTTTGGGAATATGGGTTGTAGCGGTGCTCTTGTTTTTTGTGTGTTAATCTTGCATCGCTGGCACTCGGCGCATCCATGAACATATTCAGCAATGTCGCGCTTCATTGTGGGCCACCAGTAGTGGTGCTCCACTAATTGCGTCGTTCGGTTTATTCCTGGATGGCCATGAACGGGGGGGTTGTGGTGTGTGGAGATTACTTCTCTGATTTCTTCCATTGTTCCCGTCATGACAAGTCTTTGTCCTTGGTACCACCAAAGCCCGTCTGCTTTGGTTAGTTTGTGGGGATCGACCCACTTGCGTATCCTTTGTTCGTCTTGTTGTGCGGTGGTTGCGGTTGTTCGTACGAATACTTCGTTTGGTAGTACAACGACATCCTCATTGTCTTTCTCTCCCTGATTGTAGTCGGGTCGTCAAGACAGGGCATCGGCTCTTCCATTGGCTGTTCCCTTGACATGATGTATCTCAAAGTTGTATTCTGCCAGCTCCAGTACTTCCCTTGCGATTCGTCGACTGATTTTCTGAGGGTCTCGCCAGTATCGACGGTTAAGGTGGTCCGAGAATATGCGTACTTTGTGTGGGGATCCTGCTAGTAGATGTCTCCAGTTCCTCAACGCTTTTACGATGGCCAGTAGCTCGAGGTTGTAGATGTCGTAGTTACGTTTGGCCGCGTTGAGTGTCGCCGAGTAGTATCCCACCGGATGTCGCTTTCCATCTGCTTTCTTTTGAAGTAATACTGCTCCGACCGCGAAGCCCGATGCATCTACTTCTAGGTCAAACTGTTGGGTCTGATCAGCGTGTGCGAGAATGGGTTCCGTGGTAACCCGTTGTTTGAGTATGTCGAATGTGTTTTGATGTTTTGTGCCCCATTGCCATGGTTCATCTTTGCGTGTCAATTCATTCAGTGGTTTGGCAATGGTAGTGAAACCCCTGATGAACTGCCGATAAAAATTGCAAAAACTAAGGAATCAGCGTACGTCCTTTACTGATGATGGTGACTGCCAGTTGCGAACACCCGAAATTTTAACGGGGTCCATACGTGTTACCCCCTCTTCAAGGATTACCCCCAGGTAATCAACATGAGGGGCGTTGAAAACACATTTTTCTGGTTTGAAGAATAGGTCGTGTTGTTGTGCCACCATTAAGACGTTGCAGACTGCCTCTTGGTGCTTTTTGAGCAAGCCGGGTTGTCTTTTTGTTGCTATGGCGATGTCGTCCATGTAGACCCTGATTGTTGTTCCTATGGCCTTGTGTTTTGCTATGGTTGGTCGATATATTTCGTTCATGAAACTCTGAAATGTGGCCGGTGAGTTGCACAGTCCAAAGTACATGACAGTGGGTTCGAAGAGTCTGCGGCGTGTTTTGAACGCGGCTTTGTGCTTGTCCCCTTCCTTAATTCGGATGTTGTTATATCCTTGTCGGACGTCTAGTTTGCTGAATATTTGTGCTCCTCCGAGATCTCTGATTAGGTCATCAATAAGGGGAAGCGGATATTGGTTGCATATTGTCCATTCGTTTATTTTCCAGTAGTCCTGTACTGGTCGTAGCTTTCCGTCCTTCTTTTTGATGAAGAAAAATGATGATGCATATGGGGATTTCGAGGGACGGATGTATCCCTTCTCTACTTGTTCATCGATGAAGTCATCGAGCGCCGCGTCTTCGACCCTTGTCATCGGGTATACTTTACAGTCGATTACGTCTGGTGCCCCTTTTTTGAAGTCAATTGCATGATCGCAACTTCGTTTCAGTGGGAACCTCTTCGACTCTTCTTCGCTGAATACCTTCGTGAATCGTTGGTATTCTTTCGGTATGTTGACTTCTTTGGTGTATTGTTTGGCTTCGACTGCAAGTTCGACCGCCGATCATCGTCCATATACTTGCTCTTCTAATTTCGTCACTATTTGTTCCTTCATTTCTGTGGTGAACATTCGTGACACCTTTGCGTCGTGTTTTTCTTCGTTGAAGGGTTTAGTGTGAGTATAAGGTGTCGTCCCAAGGGGAAGACGTAGACGAGAATGAGGAGGTAGAGGTAGAACGTGAGACAATGCAACAATCAGCCGTGTGTGATCCGGGATGCAAAGTCGACGTTTGAGCGAAATCGGACGAGTACGTTCGAGATTCATGAGCAGCGGAAAAGGGGAAATTAGAATTTTTTGATTCGAAGCACAAGAGTCAGAGTATATATACATGATGAGCGAGCCACAGGACACAGACAGACAATACGAGTGGGACAATAGACACGATCTGGCATAGACACAAACGGATATAATGCGAACGTGATGACAAGTGGCCGATATGGCCAAGTGGTTGTGGTGGATGCGAATGGTGGCGGATTGGGGTCTAACGGTGCCGTTGCGTGCACAGCGTAAGTGTGGACCTTACATCGTTGAGCAATCTTGCCAGTACTGCCCTTTTGTCGTTTGGGTTGACCAATCGCAGTACTATAGGGAGTTGTTTTTCGTCAATTGTGGCATGACACTAGCTGAACCTTGGTTCATAGGTTGCGAGCCATGGATATCCCAGTAGTATGTCTTCCCTTCCAATGTCGGTGATGAGGAAATGCATTTCTCTTTGCGTTCCTCCTGTTTCCATGTTGAGCGTAAGGTAGTGCGTGATCTGCCCTGCTTTATTAGTGGTATTGTTGATGTTGTAGATATTTTTGGGCTTATCTAGTGCCCGTTGTCCCAGACCCATCCTTTTTACAAATTGTGGATGGATGAAGTTGTCGGTGGCTCCTGAATCCACTAACACTTTGATATCGGCCATATTGTAACTTGCGCGAATTGACACTGGTACTCTCATAGAACAGTAGCGCATAATGTACACAGAGTTACAACGTATTGCCCTCACCCAGGCCGCCGGGTTCAGGCGCTTCCAAAATCCTGCCCCATCAATTGTTGCAGGACCAGGTCCTTTACTTCTTCGTCATCTCCAGCGACTCCTCGTAGCCATTCCGCTGCCTTTTCTTCTTTGGTTGGCGTGGTCTCGGTGACGCGTGTCTGCGTATCACGGCGTTTTCAGGGTTGCCTGCAATCACGACTGATATGGCCCATCTTCTGGCAGTTGTAACACTGCGTTTGGCTGTGATCTCATTTGAACTGTCTCTGCATGAATCCTCCGCGTGGTGGAAATGGTGGGTGTGGCGGTGGATTATTGTTTCGTTTGTAGTTCTGAAGCACATCTTCTGCTCCAGCTAGTCGTTCCCGCACTCGATCTGCAGAGGTGTCCATTCGGTCGTCATTGAGTGGTGTGAGTAACTTAGCTAATACTCCTCCTGGAGCTCGTCCTGGTTTAAAGGCATCGAGGTTGCCTCGGACCGTCTGCATGTGAATCCATTTCTGTTGCCTTTTTAGGGCGGATTCTCTCCACTCTTCATAGTTTCGGGGATCATCATGCTGGTACATGGTTTCGTATAGGGCCCGCGGTAGTCCTCTTGTGAAGTACTTGAGTGTTTGTTCAGCGTTGATGTTGTACCCTGCATGTCGAATGAGTTGTTCAAATAGAGCGATGTAGTCGTCGATTTTTCCATCCTTCATATGTATACCGGTGTTGAGTTGGGCCTGCGCTCGTTCTTTGCTGAGAACGTCGCCGAACTGCCTTTGAAAGGCATGGAGTAGGTTCTCCCACAGCCTATTGTCGAATTGATTGGTCCCCATGGCAACTTCATTGATGAGCCATCGACTTGTGGACATAACCCATTGGTTAACCACATTCCCCTGGATGTATGTGAGGAATAACATAGCTTTTTGATATTTATTCAGCATGGCTGAATGATTTGCATTGACTCCTGCGTAGACCTCCCATTGGAGGATGAAGGCCTCGGCTTGCGACCTGCTTCCTGTAAACGTTGGTGGTGGGTTACCGATGAATTTGTCTTTCCCTCCTTGATGCGCGTTATGTGCCACTGCCAGTCCTCCTAGAGGTGCTCCTCCTCCTGGTGCTCCTCCTCCTGGTTGTCGCAATGGTGGGAACGGTCTATTGTCGGGTGATGGTATTCTGTTCTGGTTGATTCGGAACTCGTAGAACATGCTTTGCTCGTCTTGGTTGCTTGGTGCATCAGGGATGTCTGGTCCCATTGCTCAATTTACGGCTTGCATATCTTCCAGTTGTATTGTCTGAACGTGGCCAGTTTGCTCGTTTATGACGAGCCGGGGTGGTGATACTTCTGTCTGAGTCGTCATCCAGCTGTATGGTACTCCCCTAATTGGTTCGGGAATATGTAACTCAGCTGTTTGCATGGCGAGTGCGTCTACTTCTGGTGAATGCTCCACGATATTCTCTGGTTCTTCGTGTGCATCTGAATGGGTTGGAGGTCGCTCACTAGTGTCGCTAGTGGCCGCTGGTGTATGTGATCGTAGTTGAAATTCAGTCTGGGGCGGCTCTGTTTCAAGATCCAGGCTTTCTTGTCCGTCAATTGCTCCTTGCTGATCCACTGGTCATGCGTCTGTTAGTGGAATGTTGATGTGTAGATTGTCGGCTGCTGGTCGCGTTGCTTCAAAGTAGTTGTTGGTGTTGCTCCACCTGAGTTCCACCCAGCAACAATGTTCTCGGTTGAAGATTATGGGGTGATATCGTTGTGCAGTAGCTGCTTCTGCGTAGTATCCTGTGTTGTTTGCATCGTTCCTCCTTGAGTCTGGTACGTGTCGCCACCTGACTCGGCCTATGATGTAACGAGCGGGGGCATCTTGTTCTCTTGATTCAATTCGGTAGGGTTGAAAGTCCCACCCGTCTTTGGTGTTAATGGTCGCCACGGCGTTTGATGTAAGAAGAGCTTGGATTTAATGTTACGTGCAAGCTGCACGTGAGCCTTACTTAGGCAACGTAGGGGTGAACGCGATGACTTAGCAAATCCTCAAGCGCGTAGGCTGAGTAATCATCTCAACGCTCAAAGGCGGAATTCGGGTGTTCTACCAGATACAAGCGCGGTTGTATCTGAACTTGCTTGTTCTTGACTCTAGCAAGCTTGGCCAACAAAGGGAGTGAACGAAGCCAAGACCGATCGATTGAGAAGATGAGAAGTGTACAAGAAATCCAAGCTGTCGACCACAACAGTCGACAGCTCCCTTATAACTATAGGCGTCTACTCTCAACAGTGATGACACATAATACTAATACTACTACTAATTGCATGTCCACATATGTCAGCAGCTCACTAAGAACATCAGTCATCGTATAGTACAGCTCACTAAGAGCATCAGTCATTGTATCATACATGGATTAGTCCGCCCACTCGGTTGGTAAGACTTCAGGAGCGACTCGTCATCCTGCTTACCGCTTGCGCCGTTACAACGGAACCCATTCTCGCCCATGCGGATCAAACCCAACAATTTGACCTAGAGGTAGACACATCGGGCTTCACAGTTGGAGCGGTGCTACTCCAGAAGAAATCAGATGGGAAATGACACCCCGTAGGATATTACTTGGTGACACTCAACGCAGCTGAGCGTAACTACGATATCTACAACCTCAAACTACTAGCTATTGTAAAAGCATTGAGGAACTGGAGACATCTACTAGCAGGATCCCCACACAAAGTACACATATTCTCGGACCATCTCAACCTTCGATACTGGCGAGATCCCCAGAAAATCAGTCGACGAATTGCAAGGGAAGTACTAGAGCTGGCGGAATATAACTTCGAAATACATCACGTCAAAGGAACAGCCAATGGAAGAGCTGACGCTCTCTCTCGACGACCTGATTACGATCAGGGAGAGAAAGACAACGAAAATGTCACCATTCTACCAGACAAAGTATTCGTACGAACTACCGCAACCACCCCACAACAAGACGAGCAGAGAATACGCAAGTGGGTCGATCCCCACAAACTAACCAAAGCAGATGGACTTTGGTGGTATCAAGGACAGAGGCTCATAATCACGGGAACAATGGGGGAGATCAGAGAAGTAATTTCCACACATCATGATCCCCCCATTCATGGCCATCCAGGGATAAACCAAACAACGCAACTAGTGGAGCGTCACTATTGGTGGCCCACGATGAAACACGACATTGCTGAGTACATTCGGGGATGTGCCGAATGCCAGCATTGTAAGGTCAACACACAAAGAACAAAGGCGCCGTTACAATCGATATTCCCAACACTGGAAGTGACACCGTTTGAGGTGGTCGCACTAGATTTCATCACCAAACTCCCAGTGTCACGGGGGTATGATTCCATACTCACAGTCACTGACCATGACTGCTCGAAAGTGTCAATATTCATACCATGCAGAGAGGAAATTTCAGGCGAGGAGACTGCAATGTTGTATGCCAAACACATCATCGCGCGGTTTGGACTACCATTAAAAATCATCAGCGACAGAGACCCCCGATTTGCATCAAATTTCACAAGAGAACTATGCCGAGTCTTGGGGATACAACAAAACATTTCGACAGCCTATCACCCACGAATGGACGGACAATCAGAACGCACCAACCAATGGTTGGAACAATACCTCAGACTTTGGGCCAACGAACGACAAGACAATTGGGCCGACCATCTGGCACTTGCTGAATTCGTGCACAACAATTGGACCAACGAGTCCACACGCGAAACCCCATTCAGGTTACTAATGGGATATCACCCTCTTACTAACTGGACAGATAAGAAATCGCCAATACCATGAGTTGGGGCCTGACTAGAACAATTGAAAGAGATAAGAGACCAGGCACAAGGACAGATGTGCCGCGCGCAACAGTCATGGATCAAACATCGTGACACCCCCAGATATCAAATAGGGGACAGGATTTGGCTTGAAGGATGTCACCTGCGAACCAACCAGCCAACCACGAAGCTTGTGCCCAGAAGACACGGACCATTCAGGGTTGTCCAGGTGATGTCCCCTGTCAACTATCGACTTGAGCTTCCCACGCAGTGGAGCATCCATGATGTCTTTCACACAGATCTCCTTACGCCTTACAAAGAAACACTGACTCACGGTGTAAACTATCAACGCCCACCACCAGAATTGGTAGGAGACGTGGAAGAATACAAGGTCGAGAAAGTACTAGACTCAAGAAGACATGGGCGCGGGTGCAAACTGCAGTATCTAATCAAGTGGAAAGGCTACGCCGACTCGGACAACCAGTGGGTCCCATGGGACGATGTCCACGCGGACAAAGAGATAAGGAAGTTCAAACAGTCTAACCCACAAGCTGAAATTCACATAAAAGCAGCATCAACGGGACAACCCATATCTGCAGTCCCCACTACTATGTCTTATGTCCCTCTCACCGTTATCAACATTGACGAATTCCCCAATGTCGGCGACCTCACCAACTACGACGTCACCAACAACGTCGACGACCCCTTCTGCTCAGCCATGGAACACGTCTGAGCAGTCGCAGAGCAAGACTGCCTCGAACGAGAACAACAAGAGTGAGACCTGGCCAAGGCTCGCCGGCGATTCCCCACACCCGCAAGCGGCCGAGTGGAGGAAGATGAGGGAGGACAACCGGTTGTTGAGGCAGGTGATGCAGTCATGGAGGCTGGATCAGATAGTGAAGAGGACGGTGAAGGAGAGACAGATGAGGATACGGCTGCTAACAAGGCAAGTATCCTCCAGCCCTCCACCACCGCTACGTCCACCACCGCTGTCGATTGATACGACAGTGACGAATCCTCCGACGGATCTTACCACGACGCCAACATCATCTGTACCCGGTGCGATAACCCCCAAGACTATTGCCATTGCACCCCCATGCGCATTCCCCCTTGAACAAGCGGAGACGACACTGCTGAAGAAACTGAGGATGAGACACAGCGACCATCTCCAGTTGCTGTTGTCTACAGACCAACGGCCAAGGCGGGTTATGAAGCGCGAGGGCTCCCACTATACAACAGAGTACGCGACCCGTCGCCCATCACTACACACCGAATGAATGCGGCGGGACACCCTTTCTGTACCCTATTGCCTACTCCCGGCAGATTCGTCCTCAACAATGGGATGAACTGGGTGCTGATGGTGATCGAGCACGAGGGACGATGCATCCCTACCTGGTACGTACGGGTCCGAATGACCGATAATCCAGAGGTGTTTGGAACGATGGGGAGGACCGCGCCAATATACCGGGGGGATATTCATGCTGAGCCATGTCAGGACATGGGACCCGCAGCTGAGTACAACCGTGAGGAGCTGCAGTACTTCCAAGCTGACTTCCGGGGCTGGCAGCAGGTAGACGACACCCTCGCGAGGCTAGGGGATATATCCCTGGCTGCCGAAGTGAGGCGCTACCACACGTCCCAGGAGGTCATCACCAAGCTAGAAGCGGTGATCAAGAAGCTCGAGGATGACATATTCGTACACGTTGACCACTCGCGACACTCGGCGCGGAGGCTGGGTCAGGCTCACGCCCTCAGAAGAGTACAGGACGAACACGAGACGGACGTGGGGCTGACCACAGTCCCGAATTGGGTAGTAGAGCGAGGGCGCTCACCCTTGTGAAGGGGGTGATGTAACGATCGGACAATAGTAAGCAGGATGACGAGTCGCTCCTGAAGCTTACCTAGCAGATGAATGGACTTACCAATGTACTATACAATGACTGATGCTCTTAGTGAGCGGATGACAGGTGCTTAGTAGTAGTATTAGTATTATGCGTCATCACTGATGAGAGTGGACGCTCATAGTTGTATATAAGGAAGCTGTCGACTGTTGTGGTTGGCAGCTTGGATTTCTTGTACATCTCTATACTTCTCAATTGATCGGTCTTGGCCTCTTCTCTTCTCTTCTAGTGAGGCCCTGGGAGCAAGACCAACGAGTCTAGATACAACCACACTTGTATCTAGTGAATAACCGAACTCCGCCTTCGAGCGTTGAGACGATTACTCAGCCTTTGCGCTTGAGGATTTGCTAAGTCACCGCGTTCACCTTACGTGCCTAAGTCAGGCTCACGTGCAGCTCGCACGTAACAATGTGGACGACTTGCAGGAGCCAAAGATGCCCTTAATGCCTACAAACAAAACGACAATCCACTGTGCCCACCATACCCACCGCGTGGAGGATTCCTCCAGAAACAACAAGAGTTCAGACACAACACCAGCCAGATACAGTGTTACAACTGTCAAAAGATGGGACACTTCAGCCGTGACTGCAGACAACCTCGTCACCGTCGTGAAGTCCAAACAGGAACCACCGAGACCGCACCAACTAAAGAAGAAAAGGCGGTGGAATGGCTAAGAGGAGTAGCCAGCGAATAAGACAAAGTAAAGGACTTGGTCCTACAACAGTTGATGGGACAGGATTTTGGAAACACCTAAACCCGACGGCCTGGGTAAGGGCAATACATTGTAACTCTGTGTATATCATGCACTACTGATCTATGCGAGTACCAGTTTCAATTCACGCAAGTTACAACATGGCTGACATAAAAGCGCTAGTGGACTCAGGAGCCACTGATAACTTCATACACCCAAATTTCGTAAAATGGATGGGACTAGGACAAAGGGCATTAGATAAGCCCAAAAACATATATAACATCGACGATACCACTAACAAAGTGAGACAGATCACCCACTATCTGACGCTCAATGTGGAAACAGAAGGCACCAAGAGAGAAATGTGTTTCCTCATCACCAATATCAGGAAAGAAGACATGCTATTGGGATACCCATGGCTTGCCACCTATGAACCAAGGTTCAGTTGGCGCCATGCCACTATAGATGAGAAACAACTTCCTATAGTATTGCGATCGGTTAACCCAAACGACAGGAGAGCAGTTCTGGCAAAACTGCTGTCAGAAGAACAAGAGGACATGAGGGTGTCACAAATGTTTACCACAGAAACAAAAGAACAAATCGTGGAAACGTTAGAGGAACAAGTATATGGCCGACGATCAGCGGTAGAACATGCGGTTGATGCCAAACAATACACAAAGAAAGTCAAGATACCACAAGAATACCAACGCTTTGTGAAGGTATTCGACAAGGAAGAATCAAAGCGATTTCCACCCAGGAGAAGTTGCGATCATGCAATTGACTTCAAAAAAGGGGTACCAGATGTAATAGACTGCAAGGTACACCCTATGACAAGGGCAGAAGATGTGGCTTTAGACGACTTCATCGACGAACAAGTAGAAAAGGGATACATCCATCCCTCAAAATCCCTGTACACATCATCATTCTTCTTCATCAAAAAGAAGGATGGAAAGCTATGCCCAGTACAGGACTACTTTTTTTTTTTTTTTTTTTTGAATCAATTTATATCCCAGAGCAGTACATAATACAAAGCCGGTCATGCGACACATAGTCAGTAGTTAAGAGAGATACGTAAACAAACTGGCCTGGAAAGGCAATAGTGTAGATATGTGCACCCACCCAGTGGAAGCATAAGTAAAGTCAACAAAGACGAGAACAGTGGTATGACATGTCCAAGACAGAAAAAGAGGGCATGAAAAAAGGAAATGAAATGGACCTCACAACTTACCCAGTAAGGGACATCGTTAATGTGGTCGTCGTGGAGGTCAGTTAGCCCGGGTCAGGGGGGTAGGAGTCAAGGTCCCGTGAAGAGAGGAAAAAGTCGTGTATGACCAACTCGATCCTGGTGGCAGGTCGGATAGGGCACAAATCCCAGGGGGTGCTCGCAGAAAAAGACCGGCCTGCCCCAGAGGGGGTGCTCGCTGTCCTTAACCGGCCCTCCCCTGTGTTGATGCGCCCAGATCGAGTGTCCCCAGAAGGGGAGTCCTCATTAGGTTTAAAAGCTGCCCGAGACGTGTGTAGGAAGTCGTAAAACCTCCCGCACAAGGCGGCGTTAGTACCCATCAGGTCCTGGGGGAGAAGCTGGCCCAACGCACATGTCCCACAGTGAAGGACCATGCATCTTCGAACCTGGGGCAGTCATATACGAGGTGGAACCACGAGCGGTCAGGAAACCCGCACTCGCAGCCCAGTTCATCGGGTGGTATGTCTGGTCGGAACCGCTTGGTGTAATCCGACGTGAATGCGTGGCCCACCGCAAGGCGTAGAGCGGTGGACGTGGTGTGTCTGGTGATGTTGACTGTGGCACTGTCGACACCAAGCCAGAGTGGATGGTTCTTCCCGTCCGGGGGCGTGTGAGAGCATACTCCCTGGCAAACGAGGTGATTGGTTCGGCTCTACGTTTTTCGAGCCATTCCGTCCTCCAAAGGTGGAAGGTGCGCTTCTGGGCCGCTGCTTTTTGGTGGGAATGAGACTGGATAGATGAAAGCAGGGCGCGGGGTGTGATTGTACAGGCGCCAAGGGCGGCCTGACGAGCTAAAGTGACCTGGGACCGCTTCCTGACCGGGGGTGACCAAGTCAACCACAATTTGATGTCCCTATGCAGGGCAAAAAAGGAGGTCAGTGAGTGATGAAACAAAAGTACCGTGTGCTGATGTGTAAGGGTACGAATGTCTGTGATGGCCTGTAGGGCTGACAAGTTCCCCGCCAGGAGGTAAATATGGGAGGGGGTGCATGATTCCTATAGTACATGTCAACCCACTCGGCCACTTTCGCGAGCGCAAACAGGTCGACGTCAAACTGGGTCACTTCTGTTCCCAGGCACCATTGCTGGACCCGGTTCTGGAGCTCCCCGCCTCCACCAAAGGTGGTCATGACAGCAGCCGCGCCGGTGACCATAAGGTCGTCAAACCGATCCTTTTTTGAGATTGTGGCCGCCGTCTGAAGTATGACCCTCTGTGCATCCGAGGCCAACCACCCCATGTAGAGGGCCGTGACGTCTGCCTTCCGGTCTTTAGGGGTGCATCTCCCCTTAAGCTTCACTGCACCCTCCCAGTTGGGAACCTCCCAGGGGGGTACTGCTGTGACGTTGGTGCGGGGACCCTGTACAGGTATCCTAGCACCTAGGGCCTCCAAGGCTGTGGGGTGCAGAGCTCTCCTCTTCGGCCCAGAGAGCGGAGGAGCAATCACCACCCCGCCATTGCTGACGTGTGGGCTGCCCAAAGACTCCTCTGCCCAGTCAGTGCCAAGACGACGTCTGAGCTGGGAAGTGGGGGGAACACGGTACAACCTGAGTGCGGAGGTATGTGTTAGCTTCTCGAGGTAGAGCCTGGCAGGCAGCACCCTGGTCAGCTCGTGAAGAGCTTCCCAAGGTGCCGTCCGAAAGGCTCCAGATATTACCTTTACGCCGTCATTCATGACAGCCTGAACTTTCCTGATGAGCCCAACTTTATTGCGGGCATTCATCCACAATTGGCACCCATATGACAGTACCGGGAGGCAAACGGCGTTAAACACTAATCGCCACTTGGCCATAGAGAGGCCCCGGTGTGTGTTTCCTGGCACAGACAGAGCTTTTAAGTTCGCCCGCGCACGGTTGCACATGATGTCGACGTGCTCGTTCCACTGCAACCTGTGGTTCACAAAGAACCCCAGGTACCGTACTAGAGCTTTCGCCTCGACCCAGTAGGTGTTCAGGGCTCCAGTACTTCCCCCTTTCGGGGTTCGCCAATCGCCTTTGGGGTGCCTACTGGGCCTCCGTGACTTGGAATGAGGTAGCGCCTTGGGTTTGGGGTGGGGGCACGCTAGCTGTGAAGCTGGGCCCTTAGCCTCCCCGTCCAGTGGACGTGATTGTTCCTCAGCTCGATGGATGCGGAGCTCCAAGCCAGAGGCACATCCTCACTGTTGAGGTGCGATAACCTAGGACGGCGGAAGAAGATTAGTTCTGTTTTGTCCGGCTCAATGGCCAGACCATTGCGAACCAACCACTCGTCGCATATACTGTACCCATCTTGCAAAGCAGTTTTGACCGTGTTCCAGTCCCGACTGCTTGCAGTGATCAACCTGTCATCAACATACATGGCAAAGGAGCAGCCAGACATGGCGTTCAACTTCACCAAGAGCGGAGCGGTGTAGATGGCAGAGAGGATGGGAGAGACGGGGGACCCTTGCGGTGTGCCCTTCGCCTGATCCTGCTCATCCACCACCTTGCCGTTGAATGCAAGCACCACTCGCCATTCCGAGAGGAAAGACAATACCCATGAGCATAGTCCAGGTGCAAAGCCGAGCATGTGCAGCACATGAGCAAGTCGATCCTTGTTCACATTGTCGAAGAAGCCAGATATGTCGAAGAGGAGGGCTCCAAACTTCAACTTCATCCGGTGGGCGACTTCAACGTCATGTACAAGACTTAGGCCTGCGTCGATGGTGGATGAGAAACGACGCGTGCCGAACTGGGTGGTGGGGAGGAGGTGGTGTTTGTCCAAGTCGAACATTAGCCGACTTGACACGCCTTTCTCAATAAGCTTGCTCATGGTCTCGAGCAGGTTGATGGGCCGGTATGCCTTAGCAATGGCGTAATCAGGCTTGTCGGGTTTGGGAATGACAACCACGAGTGCATGGCGCCACAACCGAGGGTGGAAACCGACGGACAAGCAAGCATTGGCAAGATGTGTGAGGTGGTTGCCCAAGACTGGCCAGGACGTTTTGAGCATGCGCCAGCCGATACCCGAAGACCCAGGGGCTGACTTGTTGGAGGTTTTGCACAGGAGTTCATACAGCTCCTTAGTGGCAAACTCCTGGAATACTCGTACCGGATGGGGGGTTCATCATCATGTTGCTCCAGCCACGGGGTGACGATGTCCGGGGGAAAGAACCAAGACGTAAGGATGGAGGCCACAAGTGCCGGATCCGAGGTAAGAGTGCCATCAGCGCACCGGAGGGCGTTAACTTCTGTCATCCGCCGTCCATGGCGCCATTTAGCGACGTCCCAGATGTACCCCGATTCGACCGCGTTGTCTGCCCAGGTCCTTTTAGCGAGGAGGGCAGCGCGCCGCATGTCCTTTTGTGCTTGTGTCCGTTCATCCCTCCGAGCAGGGTCAGATGAGATGTCCCACAAGGCAGTTGCCGCAGCCGCACATGCCGCATTCCACCAAGGTCAAGAAGAGGCACCACGGACCCGTTTGTGAACCATGTGGGTCTCGCACGCAGCGTGGACCGCATTCTGGAGGTCGACGGCAAAGTTCTCGATGGCGTCAGTGGTCAAGAGAGGGCACAGAGAGGGGAGGCGGTTCGCGATATCGCGCTTCCACGCCTTCTCCTCTTCCACGTTGAGATTGTCTTTGAACGTTCGTAGGGACTCCACCTTGGTAGTTCGGTTGGAGTTGTGCGCCGTCCAGCAAGTGCGAATGCCCGCATGATCCGAGCCCAAGGAAGCTTCCCAGTCCACCACCGGTGAAGAGAGGGTGTTACCAAGGGACGCTGCAAAATTGTGCCATGTGAGGTCCAGGGTGGAGTCTCTCTGGCCGTCCTGTCCTAGGCAAGTGACGGTGCCCAGAGGGGTGTGAAGCTCAAACGTCTGGTGAGCTGCCCATTGTTCGAACAGGCGGACACACGGGGACGGAGACCACCCAGTGGCAGACCAGGAGGGGGAATGGAGGTTAAAGTCCCCGACAAGTAAGGTAGGAATAGTGGAGTCAAGGTCGAGCGCCATAAGGGCGGTAAGACTAGTCTTGTCCTCCATGTCATGGTAAAAGTTTATAACACGTATTGTATGCCTATTGTCCGTGATATCCGTGATAAGTATGGTATTGTGATGGCACAAGTCCCATCAAGGGGCCACTGTGACGTTTTGTAAATGTCTGGGGCATGTCGTATCATAAGTGCGTACATAAGTAAGTACTTTGGCAGGGGTCGAAGCAGATGTGTACGGGGTATAGCATTTCCAGTTGGGGTGAGCCACCCCTCCCAAAATCACTGCCCCTGTACACTGCCCGTCCGCCCGCCGGTTACCAATAACCGAGAAGAATGGTTCCGAGATAAATAAGAAATCGTCAGCAACATTAGTTTCGAGGAGGGCATGCATCGCAGCGTTCATCCTCCTCATATTTACCGCAAGGAAGGCATGCTTACGCATCTTCCCCCTTTTTTTTGATAGCTTCTTCGGCTCCCTGTAAGAAAGTACAGAGCACATGTGTGTGGGTATGATCCGCGAACGGACGGCCACCAAGCAGCAGGACGAAACGGAGCGCCGCCTGGACAAGGAGTCCAATGCTTTTGTCGTTGACTTGGTTCATAAGGATGTCCGCTCGCTGGACGTGACGGATGAGCATGCGCGCCCATACCCAGTCGGGGGGGCAGTCAGCTTCCGGTTACTCTTGCACATTTTCTCAGCCCTTGCCTTACACTTGGCGACTGCGATGACCTTGGCTTCACTACCTGTGATCGAGCCGTTGATAATGGAGCAAATGGCCGTCAGAACGTCCTTTTCGTCTTCCATTTTAGCCACACTCCAAAGAAGCTTGGAGACCGTGTGTCCGGATCCATCACCGCCGAGCTGGATGTCGTATTCCTGGATAACAAAAGTCCGGTTGGTGTTGTACTTGTGTTTAACCAAGATCGCCAAAAGTTCTTCTGCCATGTCCGGGAGCAGGAATTTCGCAAAGAAGATGGCACCCAGGAGTTTATGGAAGAAAAAGTTCAAGGGTGTTAAAGCATCTCCGTTACCGTTCCCTCCCCATTGCTCATCGATGGCCCAAAAGTAAGCCGGATGGTCAGACTTATCCGCTTCATCTGCTTCGTCTGCGAGGGCAAGACACGTGGCACTGTTCGTCAAGGGGAGGTCGCTCATGGCAGCGAAGCGAACCCAGAGATCCGCTACAGCCCGCTCAGGAGTCCCTTCTAGTCTGCCCCAGTTTTCATCCCATTCCGTGGCATCACTCTCCTTGTCGTCGTGGCGGAACAGGTCAGGGTATTTGGCGATGACTTCGTCCTCACTGATCAGGTCGGTTGTATTCAGTACCTGGATACCGTCTGCCTTCCGGAGCGCCTTGGCGGAGGGCAAGGGAGTTGGTCCTGGTACCATGGGCACATCCGGCATTGGGACGTCCGGGGTGGCACTGAAGTTGCCATCGTATCCAGCGTCGTCAGAGGGCCAGTCAGAGAGCTGGGCAGCAGAGAGATCCGTAAGGGCCACAAAATAGTTGCTCGATCCCGCAACCCCTTGGTAGGGGCGAGGTTTTGAGGGAGGTTTTGGGGTCGTAACTGGGGCCGCGGCGCCCGTGGTTACACCTTTAGCCTCCATTCTGCGTTTGGCCGCAAGTTTCTTCCTTTGCGACTTCAACACCCTGGTGGGGAGAGTCGACGTGGTGAGGGGGGCAGGTGCTGGTTCGCGCTGAGTCGGCACATCTTCCGTGAAAGGCTCCGAACAATGAGCCGGTGCAGACGAAGGGGCCGAGGGAGGAGTGGGGTCAAGTGGCGGAGAAGATAAATTGCCCTTCTTGGGGCATTCGTGGGATCGCGCATGGTGACCCGTCTTTCCGCACAAGATACAGCGTGGGGGACAGTTGCATGGGCCATTGTGGCCGGCTTTACAATGGTATGAGTGTTGGTCTGAGTGATGGGCACCGCCACATCAGTAACACTTCACCGCGTTGGGCGGGAGGCGACAAAGCGGGGAGCACATTGTATGGCCCGTTAAGTGACACCGGGAGCATTGATTGAAATTGGGTTGTTCACCCACAAAGACCACCGTGACGCGTCGGCCAAACATGTGGATGGGGGAGTTCATGATGGCCTTAGTCAGGGCACCAGAGGGGTCGAGGATGCACACCAGAACTGTTGCAGCCAGTTTCAACATGACCATAGCCATGCTTTGCCAGCGCACATCTTGGATAAGTGTGACACCTCGGAAACTTGGGTTACGAAGGACCTCTCTGGTGAGAAGTTCATCACCAGGGATAGAGCCATTGGAGAGGGAAGTGGGGGTGTTTCTGAACTGGAGCCAAGCCCAACCTTGTCCCGGGACCGCTTTACCTCGGCCGCCAAGGGGTTTCGTGAGTCCATTCTGGAACTGGCGGACCTTCTCGAAAGCCACCTGCCCAGCGAACTTGTAGATAAAGTTGCTGGTGGTTTCTTTGGAAGAGGCCCAGTGTCCGCTAACGAGGGGGGTGCATGTGCACTGGCCGCCTCTAGTTGCTGACGTGCGAGCATGATGATGGTTTCGCCCAACTTGGAATGAATACACTCTTCCTCGACCTTGTCGGTGAGGCCCCCATCACGTTGAATCGTGATGTTGGTGAAGAGGGTAGTCGTCTGTCCAGTGCGAGCTGGGGGAGGAGAGGTGCGGGTCGGTCCCAAGCTATTACCCGCAAATGCGGCGTTCACTCGTTTCCTTCCTGCCAGAGTCCAAGCCGCCTCCCGCCGCGGGGGAGGAGCAGCCACCAGTTGAGACATAAGCATTGGTAACTCTGGGAAGTCAACCAGACTATCCGAAGCTACCGCCGCAAGCTCGTCCACAGTGGCCGCTTGTGGTGCAGGGGACTTTGGAGTGATGACGGAATGTGATACTGGTTCTGGATTAGAAGCAACCTGTCGTGTGGACACAGCAGCTTTCACTGGCGCTTGTGTGCGACGCGGCAACAGGACCTGTGGGTGAGTTGGTGCCACAATCCGGGAGGGCGCGGCCGGCTTCGCAGTGGAAGGAGGCGGCGGTGGAGGGCGAGGGTCTGCGGCGGGAGTTCAGCGTTTGCCATTTACCTTCGCGACCGTGGGTTCCGTCTCCATCACGTTGACTGGGTTGTGGATGGAGGATTGCACACCCCGAAGCTTATCGTCAAGCGGTGGCTCAGGGAGCACTGCCAGGGGAGGTTCCTCGTCCGCGGTGTGGACTCGCGGTGGTTCCTGCGAATCCGGAACCAAAATGACCGGCGAGCTCCTTGAAGGTGGTTGCCCTTTGGGGAAGATGACGCAGTCAAAAGCGTCTGCCAGCTCAATAAGGCGAATGTCCTGCTCAGCTTTTGGGAGCTGGTGTAGCGATCCCTGTAAATTGGTCCAGAGGTCCGCTGACCGTCGGGCTTTGATGTCCTGAGCTTCTTGTTCAACTTCCGCGTTAATAGTCAGCATGTGTTGGCGCAACACTGTCTCGCGGTTAAAGCCGTCTGCAGCAAGTTTCTTGTCCGCTTCTTCTCGGACCATCTTCTGGAACAAGGCCTCGGCTTGCTCTTCGAGGTCTTGCGCATGGTGGGTACGTACACGTTCTTTAATTTCCTCCACAACCTCGAGGTGAATGCGGCTGCATCTCCGACCAATCTCGGCAGAGATAGCCTCGCAGTGTTCGAAAAAGACTTGTGAGTTAGTGGGGGCACAGATGTCCATGGTGTCTTCCCCTTGTAGTGTACGCACTATAACTTCAAGCCAGAGGCGGCGCCACTGCTCTAGGTCCTCGCGCATACCATCTTCGAAGCTATTCACAATGCGATTGACGAGGTCCTCGTTAAAGGCCTGTCGTGCATCTTGGTCGTTCCAAAGCATTTCCTCGTACTTTTTGCTCAGAACGTCCCGTGCCGTATTAACCGCCACTTGCTTGTCTCCTTCAGAGGCAGTGGCAATGGCCTTCTCCACAAGATAATCTTTGATATTTTCCGCCACGTGCTGTACCGCAGTATCATAAACGTTTGTAATGTGCATACCTTCGAAGGCAGGGCGAGTGTCGCTGAGATGAGCAAGCTGTTCCCCCATGGCATGCATTAACTGGTTATGTGTGTTGGGCCTCCTAATCCCCAGGGCAGTGCGAAGGGAGTCCTGGATGTGGTTGAGACTGGACCGGCCCAGTTGTCGATAGTGCGGTGAGCGCAGTGCTCCCCGTAGGACCGCGCCAATCACTGTATGCGATAGGCAGAACCATGAGGAGTGCGTGAGACCCCGCACATTGTGGACGTTGTCGTATGAGGCCAAACCTGCATCCAAGGCCACGAGGACCACTTTAACGGCACGGTTCAAGACGTCATTCTCGATAGGGAAAGTATTATTGGGGTGGAGACGGAAGCTAGGGCCTGGGTAGTAAGCCGCAAATCCCAACGCAGTATCGCTGAGGCTTTGCTTGAGCTTCTCGATCGAGCCCTCTACTTCACGCACATCGCCGTCGTCAAGGAGAACTGTAAGGGTGTGAGAAGTATTATCCAGCGTACCCTCCTCCAGGGGGGGGTAGCGGATGTCATCGAGGAAGTTCGAAATATTACCTGGGTTACCTGACCCCGCCAGTTCCCGTGGTTGCAGGGCCGGGGTGCCAGGCTCAGAGATCTTGGCGGTCTCCCAGGCTTCATTAATCTTGGTATCAATAGGTGACCCCGTCGCGGAAGGTGCGTAGGGTGTGACTGCGAAAAAAGCATTCACCGTGTTGATAGAAAGTGGGGGGAGCGCGGTATGATCACCCTGTTTAGGGGTAAGACTGCGATCCCTGTTAGCCTCGAGGAAATTAGCCGTGAACGTGTCCTCGGAAATGAGGGGGGCCATGGCATGCAAGGCAGAAGGGTCGTGTAAGAAGTTAGCCGTGAAAGTCCCATCAGAAACGACAGGAGGCGTGCTAGCGGCAAGGTGATGATCGGAAGTGGGGTTCATCTCGAGAGTCACCGTAGTAACGAGGCGGGTCTCAGGAGGATTGGAATGAGGACCGGAGCAGGGGTTACCCTCCATCGCCGCGGCCTTGTCAGCCAGACGGGCGTAGGAAGAGTCAGTGGAAGGGACAGGCATCAAGTCTGTCGCCCTCATAAATACAGTGATATGGGACCGTTCTGCCTCCTCAGCGTCACGAAGCATGCCAAGGTGATCGTGTTCAATGGGGTTTTGTCCAAGCAACGGGAGGTCAGGGCCTCCAGCGAGGGGACGGGTATCAAGGGAGGTCTCCTGAGAGTACAGTACAGGAGACTGGGTGGGGGGGTCGTTGGGAAAGGCAGCCACCACTGCCTCGCCCCCCAGTTGTCCTTCGACCGGTACAATGTGCCCGATGTCGGGTGGGTAGATAAATTTGGGAGCCCCCGAGGGGGTGCCCTGGCGTTCAGGATGCATGACCAGAGACAATGAGTAGAAGAACTGAGTTTAACAAGTGTGACTGTGTATAGGAGATGGTGGTGGTGCCAGTACAGGACTACAGGAGAATCAATGAGTGGACAATACAAAATCAATATCCACTTCCACTCATTGATGACCTGATCAGAGATCTTGGCGGAGCCCAACTATTTACCAAACTAGTCGTACAACAGGGGTACAACAACATCAGGATCAAAGAAGGCGATGAACACAAGGCAGCGTTCAAAACACATTGTGGTCTCTTTGAACCCACAGTCATGTATTTTGGGCTGTGTAACTCACCAGCAACATTCCAGAGTTTTATGAACGAGATATACAGACCAGTCATCACCAAACATGAAGTCAATGGAACCACCATCAGAGTCTATATGGACGACATCGCCATCGCAACCACATGACAACAACATTCATTGCAAAAACACCAAGAAGCAGTTTGCGATGTACTGGCAGTCACACAAAAACACGATCTATACTTCAAACCGGAAAAATGTGTTTTCAATGCCTCCAGTATCGATTACCTGGGGGTAATCCTTGAAGAGGGGGTGACACACATGGACCCCATCAAAATTTTGGGTGTTCAAGACTGGCAGTCCCCCTCATCAGTAAAGGACGTACAATCATTCCTTGGTTTCTGCAATTTTTATCAGCAGTTTATCAGGGGATTTGCCACAAACGCGAAACCACTAAACAAACTTACACGTAAAGACGAACCATGGGTATGGGGTACAAGACAACAAACTGCGTTTGACATGCTCAAACAACGCGTTACCACTGAACCTATCCTCGCACACCCAGATCAAACCCAACAGTTCGATCTTGAAGTAGATGCGTCAGGCTTTGCAGTCGGGGCAGTGCTACTACAGAAGAAGAAAGACGGAAAACGACACCCAGTAGGATACTACTCATTGACCCTCAATGCCACAGAACGAAATTATGACATATACAATCTTGAGCTGCTGGCCATCGTCAAAGCGCTATGTAATTGGAGACACTTACTGGCAGAATCTCCATACAAAGTACGCATATTCTCTGATCACCTGAACCTCAGATACTGGCGAGAACCCCAAAAGATCAGTAGGAGGATCACTAGGGAAGTCCTAGAACTAGCAGAATACAACTACGAGATACATCATGTCAAGGGAACTGCTAACAGATGAGCGGACGCGCTATAGTGACGACCCAACTACGATCAAGGAGAAAAAGACAATGAGAAAATCACCGTACTACCAGACAAGCTGTTTGTACAAACTACAGCAACCACCGACCAACCAACAAAGAAACAGGACAAACAAAGGATATGCAGGTGGGTTGACCCCCACAAGTTGACCAAAGTCGACGGGCTTTGGTGGTACCAAGGACAAAGACTAGTAGTCATGGGATCAATGGAGGACATCAGAGAAGTAATCTCCACTCATCACGACCCTCCTGTTCACGGCCACCCAGGAATAGCCCGCATGATCCAACTAGTGGAGCGCCACTACTGGTGGCCCACAATGAAACATGACATCACTGAATATGTACGAGGATGCGCCGAATGTCAGCGATACAAAGTCAACACACACACAACAAAGGTGCCACTACAACCAATATTTCCAAAACCAGAAGCAATGCCGTTCAAAGTAGTGTCGCTAGACTTTATCACCAAACTCCCGGTGTCACAGGAGTTCAACTCCATACTCACAGTCACTGACCATGACTGTTCAAAGGCCTCCATATTCATACCATGCAAGGAAGAAATCTCAGGCAAGGAGACCGCCGTCCTATTTGCCAAACATGTGGTCGCTCGTTTTGGACTACCATTGAAAATTATTAGCAATCGAGACCCCCGATTTGCATCAAAGTTCACAAGGGAGCTATGTCATATCCTGGGGATACAACAGAATATCTCGACCGCTTACCATCCATGAACAGACGGACAATTGGAGCACACCAATCAATGGCTGGAACAATACCTCAGGTTCTGGGTCAACAAGAGGCAAGACGACTGGGCTCACCACCTAGCAATGGCCGAATTCTCACACAATAACTGGGTTAACGAGTCCACACACAAGTCTCCATTTAGAATCCTGATGGGGTACCACCCATGCACTAACTGGACAGATACAACATCACCAATACCGTGAGTTGCAGCCAGACTAGAACAATTGAAAGAGATAAGACATCAGGCGCAAGAACAAATGTGACGGGCGCAACAGTCATGGGTCAAGCACCGTGATACCCCCAAATATCAGATAGGGGACAGGGTCTGGCTCGAAGGACGTCACTTGTGAACCAATCAACCAACCACAAAACTTGCGCCCAGAAGACATGGACCGTTTAGGGTTGTCCAGGTGATGTCTCCTGTCAACTATCGACTCGAACTTCCCACGCAGTGGAGCATACATGATATCTTTCACACAGATCTTCTCACACCTTACAAAGAAACACTGATTCATGGTGTAAACTACCAGCGCCCACCACCAGAACTGGTAGGGGACGTGGAAGAATACAAGGTCAAAAAGGTACTAGACTCAAGAAGACCTGGGCGGGGGCGCAAGCTCCAATACCTAATCAAGTGGAAAGGATACGCCAATTCAGATAACCAGTGGGTCCCATGGGACGATGTCCACGCGGATGAAGAGATAAGGAAGTTCAAACAATCTAAGCTGAAGGCTGAAATTCACATAAAAGCAGCCCTAACAGAACGATCCATATCTCCAACCCCAACTACTATGTCTTACGCCCCTCTCACCATCATCAACATTGATGACATCCCCCATGTTAACACCCTCACCACCTACGACTCCACCAATAATGTGGACGACCCCTTCTGTTCAGCGGTCGAACACGTCCGAGCAGTTGCCAAGCAAGACCAAGCAGAGCAAGAACAATGAGAACGCGACCTGGCCGAGGCTCACTGGCGATTCCCCACACCCGCAAGCGGCCAAGTGGAGGACTATGAGGGAGGACTACTGGCTGTTGAAGCAAGTAATGGCCTCATGGAGGATGGACCAGATAGCGAAGAGGACAGCGACGGAGAGATGGATGAGGATACGGTTGCTGATGAGGCAAGTATCCTCCAGCCCTCCACTGCCTTCACATCGACCACTGCTGTCGACCAATACGACAGTGACGACTCATCCAACAAGTCATACCACGACGCCCAAGTCGTGTGCACCTGTTGCGACAACCCTCCAGACTATTGCCACTGCGTCCCCGAACGCGTGCCCCCTCGAATGGACAAAGACATTGCCAAAGAAACCAGAGATCACATACTCCGACCACCACCCATTGCCATCATATATGGCCCCATGGTGGACGAGGGATACGCAGTGCAAGGATTGCCCCCCTACTGCGAGGCACGCGATCCGTCCCCCATCACTATGCGCCGAACGCATGCGTCGAGGCGCCCTATCTCCCGTATCGCCTACCCCCGACAGATTCGTCCTCAACAACGGGGCAAACTTGGTCCCAATGGTGATAGAGCACAAGGGTCAGTGCATCCCCGCCAAGTACGTGCAAGTCAGAATTGTAACGAACGAGCATGGTAAGGGGGATGACGAGTTGCTCCCTAATACTTACTAAAGCGGTGAGGAGCTTACTGTACGATGACTGAGGAACTTACTATACGATTACTGATCAGACATGGATGATGACGCAACAGCAGTGTAATCTTAGTAGTAGTGGCGGTCTCGCTGACAAAGGCGGGCTGCAGCATAGTACTATATAAGGAAGCTATCGACTGTTGTGGTCGATAGCTTGGATTTCTTGTACCACTCTCATCTTGTTATCCAAGTCGTGTTGTTACTCTTCCCCTCTCGTCCTCTTGGACCGCGATCGACTATTCAAACCAAGAACTCCGCCTTCGTGCGTTGAGATGATACTCTGCCTTCGTGCTAGAGTCAAGGATCCACTGAGTCACCGCGTCTACCCTACGTTGCCTAAGTCAGGCTCACGTGTAGCTCGCACGTAACATTAAATCCAAGCTCTCCAAACAATCAGACGCCGTGGCAACCATCAATACCAAAGACAGCTGGGACTTCCAACCCTACTGAATTGATTCAAGAGAACGAGACGCACCTAACCGTTACCTCATAGGATGATTAAGGTGGCGACACGTACCAGACACAAGGAGATCCAACAAATACAACACAGGATACTACGCAGAAGCAGCGACCGCACAAAGATATCACCCCGTAGTCTTCAACAAAGAACGTTGTTGCTGGGTCGAACTCAGGTGGAGTAACACCAACAACTACTTCGAAGCAACATGACCAGCAGCCGACAACCTACACATCAACATACCACTCACGGACGCGCGTCCAACTGATCAACAAGGATCCATCGACGGTCAAGAAGAAATAAACCTCGACACAGAACCACCAAGAACTGAATTCCAATTACGAGCAGAAACCCCGGCTGTGTCAAGCCACACTAGCGAACGATCGCCAACCCCACGAAGCGAAGTAGCGGAACCTGAAGAAATCGCAGTACAATCACCAGAAGTAGACGCGCTTGCCGCACAAACAGCTGAGTTGCACATTCCCGAACCAATCAGGGGAATACCATTCAGCTACATGACTACCCAAACAGAAGTATCGCCACCCCGACTTGTTATCAACGAACAGACGGTGTCACGTACCATGCCATGCGGTCATGTGACATTCGGCGCACGTGCAAGGGTGCGCGCTGCCTGCGAAGGCAAGGAAAGAATATCTGAAGACTTGGTGAGAACGCACGTGACTGTGGGAAGTTCCAGTCATGTGACCGGGTCGGGTGAGAACCCATTCCGGCTTATCAGGAGCCGAGGCCACTCCAGGCCCTTATCTTTGGGGTTCTGATGGATATTTCTGATGGACTCTATTATTAGCTTATCTCTGAGTCATTATGACTCTTATCACTGATGGCCCTTAAGGCTATCCGCCATGTGTTGTGGAGTAGTGGAGCATCAGTGATGGACGTTTCTTATTGGAGGATAAGCCTTATGCTTATCTCTCGAGTCATAGAGTAGCTTGGGACTCAGGTTCAAACCCAGTCCTTTGAGCAGTATATAAGTCGTGGCTTTGGACTGTAGAGTCCTTAGCTTTGTATTCTCATACCACCTCACGTCTAGCATGGTTGGTCCCTGTTAATTGCATTGCTGTCCACTCTTTGCCAAGTCTGCTTTTCTTGTTGTCCCTTTGAGGACTTATCTATCTATAGAGGCCTCATTCCTTGGTCCTCTCTTCTCATCATTCGGCTATTCCAGGCATCATTCGGAGTAGCGTCGACTCTCGTCGTCGACACGCGGTCCGGTGCTACAGGTCAAGGCAGCACTGAAGGTAGCGTTGGGTCAAAACGTTACAGACGGGGCACGTCC
Source organism: Lactarius quietus (assembly GCA_015025155.1). Lineage (NCBI taxonomy): Eukaryota > Fungi > Basidiomycota > Agaricomycetes > Russulales > Russulaceae > Lactarius > Lactarius quietus. Next base: position 37,641 of record WITN01000544.1, read on the forward strand.
AACAAATACAACCAGAAGACATGGAAGCCGTCAATCGAGCAATGGGACCAGATGTCCCCAATGCACCAAGCATCCCTGAAGGAACAGAAATGTTCTACAAGTTCAGGCTTAACCGAAACTGAGTACCATCACCCGACAACAGACCATTTCCACCAAGAGGAGGACCACCAGGAGGAGGACCACCCAATGGCGGTTGGCCACAAGGAGGAGGAGGACCACCTCAAGCAGGACCAGCGATAGCCAATCCACAAGGAAGCGACAAGTTCATCGGTAATCCACCGCCAACGTTCACAGGGAACAGATCCCAGGCAGAATCATTCATCCTCCAATGGGAGGTATATGCAGGAGTCAACGCCAACCACTCCGCCATGAGGAACAAGTACCAAAAAGCTATGTTGTTCCTCACATACATACAAGGAAATGCGGTTAACCAATGGGTAATGTCTGCAAGCCGATGGCTCGTTAACGAAGTGGCCATGGGAATGGATCAATTCAACAACAGGCTATGGGAGAACCTACTCAATGCCTTTCAAAGACAATTCGGCGACGTTCTTAGCAAAGAACGAGCCCAAGCCCAGCTCGACGCTGGAATACACATGAAGGATGGAAGAATTGACGACTACATTGCTCAGTTCGAGCAACTGGTTCGACACGCGGGGTACAATATCAATGCCGAACAAACAATCAAATATTTCACAAAAGGGCTACCACAAGCCCTATATGAAACCATGTACCAACACGATGACCCCCGAAACTATGAGGAATGGAGAGACTCTGCCCTGAAAAGGCAGCAGAAGTGGATCCACATGCAAACGGTCAGGGGCAACCTGGATGCCTTCAAACTAGCAGGATGAACGCCAGGAGGAGCATTAGCTAAGTTACTCGCGCCACTCCAGAATGACGACCGAATGGACACATCAGCAGATCGAGTGCGAGGACGACTAGCGGGAGCAGAAGACATTGTAGCAAACCACTACAGGAATACCAAACCCCCACAACCACCATTGCCACCATGAGGAGGGTTCATCCAGAGACAGTTTAAACGAGACCACAGCCAAACACAGTGTTACAACTGCCAGAAGATGGGTCACATCAGTCGTGATTGCAGGCAACCCAGGAGATGCCACGACATACAAACACGCACCACCAAAACCGCGCCAACGAAAGAAGAAAAGGCGGCGGAATGGCTACAAGGAGTTGCCGGAGATGACGAGGAAGTAAAAGACCTGGTCCTACAGCAGTTGATGGGACAGGATTTTGGAAGCGCCTGAACCCGGCAGCCTGGGTAAGGGCAATACGTTGTAACTCCGTGTATATTATGCGCTACCGTTCTATGCGAGTACCAGTATCCATTCGCGAAAGTTATAACATGGCCGATATCAAAGCGTTAGTGGACTCCGGAGCCACTGACAACTTCATACATCCGAACTTCATCAAGCGGATGGGATTAGGACAACGGGTATTAGATAAGCCCAAAAATATCTACAACATCGACGATACCACTAATAAAGCGGGGCAGATCACACACTACCTCACGCTCAATGTGGAAACAGGAGGAGCAAAAAGAGAAATGAGATTTCTCATCACAGACATTGGAAAAAGAAGATGTGCTGTTGGGATATCCATGGCTTGCCACCTATGAACCAAGGTTCAGTTGGCGTCACGCCACTATAGATGAGAAACAACTCCCTATAGTGTTACGATCGGTTAACCCAAACGACAGGAGAGCAGTACTAGCGAAACTGCTGACAGAAGAAAAAGAAGACGCAAAGGTGTCACGAATGTTCACAACTGAAACAAAAGAACAAATAGTGGCAACCTTAGAAGAACAAATATATGGAAGAAGATCAGCGGTCGAGCTTGCGGTGGATGCCAAACAATACACCGCGGAAGTTAAGATACCAATGGAATACCAACGCTTTGCGAAGGTATTCAGTGAAGAAGAGTCAAAAAGGTTCCCACCCAAAAGAAGTTGCGACCACGCAATAGACTTCAAGAAGGGGGCACCAGATGTGATTGACTGTAAAGTATACCCGATGACAAGGACAGAGGATGCAGCGCTCGATGATTCCATCGACGAACAAGTGGAAAAGGGATACATCCACCCCTTGAAATCCCCGTACACATCATCTTTCTTCTTTATCAAAAAGAAAGACGGGAAGCTACAACCAGTGCAGGACTATCGACGAATCAATGAATGGACAATACGAAACCAATACCCACTCCCTCTCATTGATGATCTCATCCGAGATCTGGGGGGAGCTCAACTATTCAGCAAACTAGATGTCCGACAAGGATATAACAACATACGAATCAAAGAAGGAGACGAGCACAAAGCCGCGTTTAAAACACGCCGTGGACTTTTTGAACCAACCGTCATGTACTTTGGACTGTGCAACTCGCCGGCTACATTCCAAAGCTTCATGAACGAAATCTACCGACCAACAATAGCACAGCACGAACTCAAAGGAACGACAATCAGAGTCTACATGGACAACATCGCAATAGCAACAAAACGCCAAACAAACACACTCGAACAACACCAGAAGGCAGTTCGCGATGTCCTGGAAGTCGCCCAGAAACACGACCTATTTTTCAAGCCAGAAAAATGTGTATTCAACGCCCCTAGTATCGATTACCTGGGGGTAATCCTTGAAGAGGGGGTAACACGTATGGACCCCGTCAAAATTTCAGGTGTTCGCGACTGGAAATCACCCTCATCAGTAAAGGACGTACGATCTTTCCTCGGTTTCTGCAACTTTTACCGGCAGTTTATCAGAGGCTTCACTACCATCGCCAAACCATTAAATGAACTAACACGTAAAGACGAACCATGGCAGTGGACGACAAAACATCAAATAGTGTTTGACACGCTCAAACAACAGGTCACCACAGAACCCATACTAGCACACGCAGACCAAACCCAACAATTCGATTTAGAAGTAGATGCATCAGGATTTGCGGTAGGAGCAGTGCTACTACAGAAGAAATCAGATGGGAAACGACACCCTGTGGGGTACTACTCGGCAACGCTCAATGCCGCCGAATGCAATTACGACATCTACAACCTGGAGTTGTAAGCCATCGTAAAAGCATTACGAAACTGGCGACACTTATTGGCTGGATCCACACACAAAGTACGCATATTCTCGGACCATCTCAACCTTCGGTACTGGCGTGATCCCCAGAAAATCAGCCGACGAATCGCTAGAGAAGTACTGGAATTAGCGGAATACAACTTCGAGATACATCACGTCAAAGGAACCGCAAATGGAAGGGCCGATGCACTCTCTCGACGCACCGACTATGACCAAGGGGAAAAGGACAACGAGAACGTCACGGTCCTGCCAAACAAATTATTTGTACAAACTACTACAACCAAACCACAACAGGACGAACAGAGGATACGCAAGTGGGTCGACCCCCATAAACTAACCAAGGCAGACAGACTTTGGTGGTACCACAGGCAGAGGCTAGTCCTCACGGGAACGATAGGAGAAATTAGAGAAGTAATCTCCGCACATCACGATCCCCCCATTCACAGACATCCAGGAATAAACCGAACAACACAAATGGTGGAACGCCACTATTGGTGGCCCACAATGAAACAAGACATAGCCGAATACGTACGAGGATGCGCTGAATGCCAGCGAAACAAGGTCAACACACAGAGAACAAAAGCGCCGCTACAGCCAATATTTCCGAAACCCAAGGCAACACCATTCGAAGTAGTGGCACTAGACTTCATTACCAAACTCCCGACATCAAGGGAGTACGATTCAATACTTACAGTCACTGACCATGACTGTTCAAAAGCGTCAATATTTATACCGTGCAAAGAGGAAATCTCAGGAGAAGAAACCGCAGCTCTATATGCCAAACATGTGGTCGCACGATTTGGCCTACCAACAAAACTAATCAGCGATCGAGATCCTCGGTTCGCATCGAAGTTCACAAGAGAACTATGTCGGATTCTAGGAATACGACAAAACATTTCAACCGCTTACCACCCACGAACAGACGGACAGTCTGAACACACAAATCAATGGTTGGAACAGTACCTCAGGTTCTGGGCCAATGAAAGACAAGACAATTGGGCTAATGAGTCTACACGCGAAACTCCATTTAGATTGCTGATGGGATATCACCCACACACTAATTGGACAGATAAAACATCACCCATACCACAAGTTACGGCCAGACTAGAACAATTAAAAGAGATAAGGAATCAGGCACACGAACAAATGCACCACGCGCAACAGTCATGGATCAAACATCGTGACTCCCCCAAATATCAAATAGGGGATAGGGTCTGGCTCGAGGGACGTCATCTGCGGACCCATCAACCAACCACGAAACTTGCGCCCAGACAACATGGACCATTCAGGATTGTCCAGGTGATGTCTCCTGTCAATTACCGACTCGAACTTCCCACGCAGTGGAGCATCCACAACGTCTCTCACACAGACCTTCTCACACCTTACAAAGAAACGCTGATTCACGGCGTAAACTATCAGCGCCCACCACCAGAATTGGTAGAAGACGTGGAAGAATACAAGGTCGAAAAGGTGCTAGACTCAAGGAGACATGGACGAGGGCGCAAACTCCAATACCTCATCAAGTGGAAGGGTTACTCAGATTCGGATAACCAGTGGGTCCCGTGGGACGACGTTCACGCGGATGAAGAGATAAGGAAGTTCAGACAATCAAACCCAAAAGCTGAGACTCACATAAAAGCAGCTACAACTGAACAACCAAAATCGCCAACCCCCATGACAATGTCTCATGTCCCTCTCACCATTATCAACATTGACGAGATCCCCTACATCAACACCCTTACCACCTACGACACCACCAACAATGTGGACGACCCATTCTGCTCAGCAATCGAACAAGTTTGAGCGGTTGCAGACCGAGACCGAGACGAACGAGAACAACAAGAGCGAGACCTGGCCGAGGCTCGCAGGCGATTCCCCACACCTGCTAGTGGAAGAGTGGAGGCAGATGAGGAAGGATTACGGGCTGTTGAAGGAGGTGATGACCTCATGGCGACTGGATCAGGTAACGAAGATGACGGCAAAGGAGAGATGGATGAGGATACAGCGGCTGATGAGGCAAGTATCCTCCAGCCCTCCACCGCCTTCACATCCACCACCGCTGTCAATCGATATGACAGCGACGAGTCCTCCGACGGCTCATACCACGACGCCCACATCATCTGTACCTGATGCGACAACCCTCAAAGCTACTGTCACTGCGCCCCTTTGCACATTCCCCCACGAGCAGACGACGATGAAGACAATGATACTACCAGAGAGACCGAGGATGACGAAGGACGATCACCGCTGATTGCTGTCGTCTACGGACCAACTGCGGAGATCAGCTACGAGGCACAAGGGCTACCACCATACCGAGAGGCACGCGACCCCTCACTCATCAATACGCGCCAAGCGGATGCGCCGAGGCGCCCTATCCGTACCCTATCACCTACCCCCAGTGGGTTCGTCCTCAACAACGGGATGAACTGGGTGCCTATGGTGATCGAACACGAGGGTCGACGCATCCCCGCCCGATATGTGCGGGTCAGGATGCTCGACAACCCGGAAGTCTTTGGGACGATGGGGCGACTGTCGCCCATATACAGAGGAGATATACATGCCAAGCCATGTCGAGACATGGGGCCCGCAGCTGAGTACTCCCACGAGGACCTACAATACCTCCGCGCTGACTTCCAGGGACGGCGACAGGTAGACGAGGCCCTTGCTAGGCTGGGGGATATCTCCCTTGCCGCCGAAGTAAGGCGCTACCACGCGTCCCAGGAGGTCATCAAAGAGCTGGAGGAGGCGATCAAGAAACTCGAAGATGACATCTTCATGCACGTTGACCACTCACGACACTTGGCGAAGTGGCTGGGGAGGGCACATGCCATCTTGAGGATATGGGATGAACACAAGACTGATGTCGGACTTACAGCGGTACCCAATTGGGTTGTGGAGCGAGGTGATGTAACAAACGAGCATGGTAAGGGGGATGACGAGTTGCTCCCTAATACTTACTAAAGCGGTGAGGAGCTTACTGTATGATGACTGAGGAACTTACTATACGATTACTGATCAGACATGGACGATGACGCAACAGCAGTGTAATCTTAGTAGTAGTGGCGGTCTCGCTGACAAAGGCGGGCTGCAGCATAGTACTATATAAGGAAGCTATCGACTGTTGTGGTCGATAGCTTGGATTTCTTGTACCACTCTCATCTTGTTATCCAAGTCGTGTTGTTACTCTTCCCCTCTCGTCCTCTTGGACCGCGATCGACTATTCAAACCAAGAACTCTGCCTTCGTGCATTGAGACGATACTCTGCCTTTGTGCTAGAGTCAAGGATCCGCTGAGTCACTGCGTCTATCCTACGTTGCCTAAGTCAGGCTCACATGTAGCTCACACATAACAAGAATGCTCGACAACCCAGAAGTCTTCAGAATGATGGGGAAGTATGCACCCATCTATAGGGGAGATATCCATGCCGAGCCATGTCGAGACATGGGGCCCACAGCTGAGTACAGTTGTGAGGAACTACAATACCTCCGTGCTGACTTCTGGGGCAAGCGACAGGTAGACGAAGCCCTTGCTGGGACATTTCCCTGGCAGCTGAGGTGAGACGCTACCGTGCGTCCCAGGAAGTCATCGCGGAGCTGGAGAAAGCCATCAAGAAACTGGAGGACAACATTTTCATCCATGTTGATCGATCACAGCACTCAGCGGTGCAGCTAGGTCAGGCTCACGCCCTCAGGAGAATAAGCAACGAACATGAAACAGATGTAGGGCTGACCACGGTACCCAATTGGGTCGTGGAGCGTGGGCACTCACCTTGTGAAGGGGGTGATGTAACGTTTGGCCTAGTAAGCGGGATGACGAGTCACTCCTGAATACTTACTCAGCAGTGGGATGAACTTACTCAGCATACTGTAGGATTACTGATGCTCTTAGTGAGCAGTTACCAAGCGATTAGTAGTAGTATTAGTAGTGGCAGCATCACTGATGAGAGTGAATGCCTTGTACCTGTTATAAGGAAGCTGTCGACTGATGTGGTCGACAGCTTGGATTTCTTGTTACCTTCTTGACTTGTTGTAACCCTGACAAGTTCCCTCTTCTCACAAATCAGGCAGTCGGCCCTCGTCTATATCATTCTAAGTGTACAACCCTTGGCTGTTGTGTAACGTTTCCACTGAACATTGATCCGACTTGGATCCGATGGGTCTTCCTTGCTTCAACGCTGAGCAAAGCGCGTGGCTTCTGAACTCAGGAACGATTTTGTACGACTTGTAAAGGGGCAATGACCAATAAGGTCCCCTAAGACCGCCTAGCTTGAGGTTCGTTACAAGGTGGCAATGCCTAACACTTAAGTTGGCAACAAGATAGTCACAAAGAACAATGACTCTGCTATAAGACTGTCTGCACTTCCTGAGAGTAATACAGGTGGATGTCAAGACAACTAAGCTAGCGAACTATAGCGCAGCTTGTACAGTATATATAGTAAGTGATACAACCATAAAAGGTAAGAGTCCATCAAGCCATCAAGGTGACAAATACAACATGAGTAATACAGCCATATCAATAAGCGAATCTCTAAGGCATCAATAAGCCATAAGTAAGCATCCCCACCAATGAGTGACTGAGCACCTCCAACTAGTGAGTAAGCAACTGTGAGGCATCAATAAGCCCACCTCATCGCATAAGTAAGCGATCATCAATCATAAGTAAGCGAACAGTAAGAAACTGTCATCCATAATACTAATCTTGCCATGCGTCAGTAAGCAATGGCCTCGGCGCTAACACAGGCGCTCCCTGGACTAATCCATCTTGAATACTTTCCCGAAAGGGGATCAAACCTGGCCCATTGGAGTGCGTCCCAACTACAAGGCACGGCCCGCTGAGTTCGTCCAGCGTTCAGGCCTCGGGTCTTACACTGCACAATCGCTGTTTGTCGTCGTTGGTCGTCTTCAGGACACAACTGTCTTCCGCCAAGTTCCACTGGCTACCTTCGCGTCGGAGTCCCCTGAGTTATGGGTTAGGTCAGATACATACTGTGACCCGGGACTGTTCTTCCATCCTCTGCCGCCCCCTGGCTTATTGCTTAGGTCAGATCCTGTGACCTGGGGTTTCATCACATGACCGTGTCACGTGACCCTCATTCGTCCTGCAATAACCTTCCTGCCAGCATCTGGGACTCTAGTGCGAGTGATCATGTTACTCACGAGCTGGCGGACCTTGCACGCCTCGTCATAGGCGAGGTAACTGTTGTCTTCTGCCACTACGAGTGCACGTATGGCCTCTTCTTCTTTGATGTCTTCTTCTGCACGTGACTCCCAGGTATGCACCTCCAGGTAATCATGGCAATTCTTCCAGTGCTCATGTAAACACCTGCACTGTCTTCGGCCTAGCGTAGGGTCTGAGCGTAACATGTTGGGCCTAGAAGACATCAAAGCTCCGCCTTTGCACATTGAGACATTGCTCATCCTTCGTGCTTGAGACTAAAACCTTGCTGAGTCACCGCATTCACATCTCGTTGCCTAAGTCAGGCTTACGTGCAGCATGCACGTTACACCAAGCCTTGGTGTGAGACATGGCAGAGGCATACAGAACAATCCCCACCACTCCAGCTCAATGGCCTGGGCTGGTCATTCACCTACAGACAGAGAACCAGTTTGCGGTCAATGTCTGCAACAACTTTGGCCTCACATCAGTGGGAGGTGTGTATGGTATGGTGGCCGATGCTAGCACAGACATTTTCCAACACAGTGGGATTGGACCAATTGCGGAGTGGGTCGATGACCACATATTCTTCAGAGTTCCTTGTGAGCATTTGGTGGGCCACAAAATGCAGCAGGTGGCATGGTGCAGCAAAATTTGTGCCCATGGAGGTTGCATGCAGGAAGGCAGTCAGATATGGTATGGGGGGAAACCACTGCCAAACAGCTCCTTGGAGGAGTTTGACGAAGACTGCAGTGCCACTGTCAGCAACCTGTCTGGTACCACCCCACATTCTGAGGTGGACAGTAAGTTTACATATGCCGACACAGATATTGACAAGGTGTTCAGGTGCCTCAGAATCAGATGGGAAAAGTCCAAGACAGTGTCATTCGGCATGGAGGTGCCATACCTCAGCTTCAGTTGGGATTTACATTTATGAACTGTACATCTGCTTGAGGAAAAGAAAGTTAGGTATCACACAGCCATCACAGAATGGGAGGGGAAGCAGATGCACAACCTTCTCGAGACACAAAAGCTGTATGGGAAACCATTCCATGCTGCTTTGGTCATCCCTGCAGGGCGAGCTCACCTCACCTGCCTGGAAGCCATGCTTCCCTCCTTCAATCACAGTCCTTTCACTCTGCACACCCCACCCCAAGACACAGCAGACAACCCTGGCTGGTGGAAATGCCAACTTGACCATCCAGTCATCTCTAGACCCATCCCCAAACCCTGCCCCCTCAGGGACTACACTGCCTACTTGGATGCCAGCTCAGGCTTTGGCATTGCAGTTACAATTGGCCAGAAGTGGCAAACATGGCAACTTGCAGATGGTTGGAAGTCCCAGGAAGGGATCCAATGGGCTGAGATGGTTGGCTTCAAGCTTCTTTCCATCTACCTATGCACACTTGCAGGCAATGGCAAGCACATCACAGCCTATGGAGATAACTGAGCAGTTGTCAAAGGATGGTGGAAGGGCTGTAGCACCAACAAGCTGACCAACTGAGTCTTCTGCCACATCCTCCAGCTATTGGTGGATTGCAACAAATTGATACACACACAGTACATCCCTACAATGAGGAACCCCACAGATGCCCCATCACAAGGTCATTACCCCCCTTGCAAGCTCCTGCTCAATCCCATCACCATCCCAGATGACATCAGGGCCTTCCTCATCAACACCTGACTGGGGAGGATTGACCAGAAGTGTGGTCTTCAAGCTTCTGGCATGATGGCATGAAGCAGAAGGCAGCTCACCAGGTGTTGGCCCTCCAGTGCCCAAGCAGAGGAAACTGCTTATGGCATGGCCATGCCACCTTCCACTTCCCCCAGCAACCATCCCCTCCATGGGGGCTCCAGTGCTGTATTCACAAAACCTCACACCCTCCCCCTCACCACTTTGCCCGCATTGCCTCACCAAGGATCAGCTTTGTATGTGGGTGCCCATTGCCTCAATCCCAACCCCCCAGGTTCACATGCCATCAGCAAAGAGGAATGGGAGTGTGTGAAGGACACCATGTTGCATGCTTGGGAGGAAGACTGTAATGTGCAGGTTATGTGCTTGGCTTGACTTGAGCCTTGAGATATGATGGCAAAGCTGCCAAGAGCATAGGAGCTGCTGAAGAAAGCTGCCAAGATAAAGCTGACAAACTTGACCTGCCAAGTTCTTGGGCAGCTGCCAATGTAGCTGCCGACTTTCCTAATTGAGCTGCCGATGCTTATGTAAGCCGAGGGATGTGTTTGGCTGATGTAAGCGGAGGTGACTGATAGCTGCCGATGCTGCCGATGCTGACATAAGCGCGGTTCCTGGAGACACTCGGAGGTGCTCCCCTAAGATGTATACAAGGAAGTGCTCACTGCTGAGACACTCTGTAGTGGTTGCAAATGGAAGAGGAGAGAAGCCACTAGATTCCATGAATGATACAAGAATCACAAGAAGGTCGGCTACACCACTCGGCAGCACACTTATAACTTCTGCCAAGGCATGCACCTTTGTCAGCTATCACGCCACTACTACTACATGTCAGTAATCATCCACTGGTACAGCAGTCATCATATCATAAGTATCAGTCAGCCCATCATGGTCCATCAGTAAGCCTTGCAAGCGACTCATCATCATGCTTACTCAGTTCAGTACCTGCCAAATCGTAACAAAGACACTTGTGTTGCATATGGCACCAGCCTATTAATGTGGCAGTGTTTCTGTGACAACAAGGCCATCCTGGAGGCAGAGAGAGCCCCTGTGATGCAGCCCTTGCTGTCGGCCTTTGTCATGCACATGGCCACGGCCTATTTGGGCAAAACAATACCCAACTACATGAACAGGGTGCAGGCCTGGCACCTGCTATATGGACACTCAAAAAGAAAGAAATGGACACCATATTAAGGGCTGCTGACCAGCTAACACTGGGCATGTCAAAGAGAAAAAAGCACTGCCTGTACACACTGAGCTTCATTTCAGATGTCCAACAGCAGCTCCACCTTGACAAGCCCTTGGACACTGCCATTTATGCCTGCCTCACCACATGCTTTTACATGTCAGCCCAGCTGGGGGAGTTCACAGTTCAGACCCTTGATAGCTTCAGCCCTAACATGCACATCACCCTCCGAAACCTGTCCTATGACCAGGACCAGAACAGCTTCAAGGTGACAGTTTTACACATCTCCAGAACCAAAATGGCAGGGAATGAAGGTGAGGACATATACTGGGCCTTGCAGGATGGTGATATGGACCCCATGGCGGCCCTCAAACATCATTTAAAAACCAACCAGCTGTTGGAAGCCACACACCTGTTCTCATACAAGTCCCCACATGCATGTCACCCACTCACCAAGTTCAAATTTGTGCAGAGGGTAGGGGAAGCTGCACATGCAGCCAGCCTCAAGCCACTACAAGGCCACAGCATTCAGATAGGCTCCACCCTCAAGTACCTTCTTCAAGGCATGCCCTTCAATGTCATGAAGACCAAAGGATGGTGGGCCAGAGATGCCTTCCAGTTGTACCTCAGGAAACATGCTGTAATTATCACCCCCTATGGGCCCTACATCCAGGCCATGCCTGCCGTGCACAAGGCCTTTGTTCAGTACTCCATGCCCCCAGTGTGTTAGAGCCCTTGTGTTGTGCCATGCCATGTCTCCTGCAGGGTGAGTAGCATCGAATCTGTTGAAACGTAATAAGTACATACGTATCTTATCTATAGCAGTTACGACATTTACAGTAGTATCGTACATATGATTACCATATTAGGGTACTCCGTTATGCACAAAAGTGGGCGCAACTCCAATATGGAGGGCGCAAGTCTTATCAGCATCACACGTGGTGATATGGAAGACTTCTGGGGTGTTTCACATCAGGCATCACTGAAAACGCGATATTGTGGACACCTTTACTCATCACTTTTACGCAAACGGACATGGGTGGACCATAGGGACCGGTTTTCCTATAAATGAGGGGAGTAGAGCCCCTCTAAGAATACAAGTCGTTCACTCTACGCACACTTGAGCACAGTCTCAATACCTTCACAAGGTGAGACTCCATGACACTGTTTGCTGCGCAACAGAATCTTCCTTCCTAGTTGTGGGGTACCAAGTCTCACTTGCTGCATCCTTCAATTCCTTACAGTTGGGTGTTGTGACCTTGCCTCAGACACAAAGGCCCCACATCTTCAATCAAGAAGCACTTCATGCTCTGGCCCATTCTCTACTCTGCATATGCCTATCCCCATTCCTTGATCCATTTTCCTTCATACTAGACCACCTACTATCTTAGCACAGTGCACCCAATGAACTTGTAGCACTTTCTGGGCCCCCACATATCTTTTAATACATGCCTGTGTTCGTGCAATAGTTATTGCCCCTGTGTGGTGCTTTCTCCTCTCCCCTCTCCTCTCAGCTAACACTGCACAGCACCTCCCAAGCACCTTGGCCTGCATGGTAATGACATGCAATGATTGCTTGCTTAACAGTTCTCCAATTATTTCTGAAGATATTTCAATTTAATAGGTTGATATTATGGTGCTAGTTTAAATATATTCCGAAATTGGAGCTCTATTAAGCAAGGGACTAATATCTAATTGTTCAGGCATTTTTATTTTCATTATCTGTCACATAAGGAGGGGCCAGCAAATTATTCCGTTATCTATATGTAATTTATGATAACAATCAAGCTGACTTAGTAGTCGATTATTGGACATTAATTGATTCCTTAGTACGGCCTTAACTTACTAGCCTTACTAGTTGACTTCCGCTTATCCACCCCCGGGCCTGCCCGCCGTGTTACCTTACATTACTAACGCTCTGCGAACTTCGGACTCGGAGCATCTGAGAAAGCCTCGGAGCCTCGACTTTATCATGCACCAGATATCCGAGCACTTCGGTTGTTAACTTCCCCAAAATACTAGGACCTACTAGGACCTACCTGGCACCACATGTGGTGTCTTATTCACGGTTCTCGCCAGGTCATACCTTGGGTGCTACGTCACGGTAGTGCCAATTTAGATGGTTTCTCGGCCTTATGAACCGGCCGCATCTTGCAAAATTTCAAGTATCTGAATCCCTCCTTCTCAAACATACGATGCATTCGACTCGGTTTCTACTTTCGTCTTTTCAAGTGGCTGTCACAGTGTTGCTGGCCATCGCACCCGTGCGCATATACTAATGGCCCTAAATCCGCATACATTTGAATCAACTTGTTCATAGGTTACATCCGCGATCCCGTCTCCCTCTCGAACGTACCACTCTCCAAAGGAGCTTCACTTCCGTAACACACCCGTTCAACATCGAGATGTGCTTCCGACAGGAATGTCCTTACTTGGGTGCTACACGTGCGCTCCCACTGTGTTCCTATGATAGGACCGATTGCCAACGCATATTCGCATCGGTTACAACCCCTCAGCACCCGCGCTCACATCTGAAGGATACACGGACCTGATAAGCATGACTGTCGATAACTGCGTTGAAATCTGCCAAAATTCTAATCACGCTTACGCTGGTCTCGAGAATGGCACAAATTGCTGTAAGTGCGCCGTCTCGACGTTTCTTACAGGGGCCCTCCAGTTGTGACTTTGTTATGTTAACCATTCGTTCGGATGCCGCCAGATTGTGGAAATGTCTTGACTCAGGGTACAGTGCTGGCAAGTTCAGGCGAGAATTGCAGTACCAATTGCGTCGGCGATCCTAGTGAGATATGTGGTGGCAATGGTTTTCTTAGCCTTTATGGAAATGAAGGACCGCCCCCACCTCAACCTACCCTTGCTTATAGCGTACCCGATGCCGTATCATGGGAGCTCGCCGCATGCTACAAGTAAATATTTATTCTTTGTTCGGGGGCGGAGTTGTGACAGCTCGGAATGTGTACAAATAGTGACTCGAATACCGCGAGGGCTCTATCCGTGCAAGTATCCGTCAGAGGCGGTGCATTCAATAACACAGTCGGTAATTGCATTGATGCATGCGCCGCTAAAAATTACCATGTAGCAGGTGTGGAGTTCGCACAGGAATGCTGTACGCGTTTCACTTCGTATCGTTGAGCTAGCTTCCCTTCTTTGACCAAACTTTCGCTGTTCTAGGGTGTGGAAATAGCATTAATAACGGTGCCATTGCAATTGATACAGATCAGTGCACGTTGGCTTGCTCTGGAGATAGTACTGAGTTCTGTGGTGGAGCAGATGCTTTCCTCCTGTATCTTGATGCGAGCGTTTAATGTCTAAGGGTGCCATATGTATTGGAAGGACAAGACGGTAGTAGACCATGTTTTGTACAAGTGCCACGTAGGGTCTTTCCCCCCAAGGCGCACTCTGATGGAACCGAAAAAAAAAAAAGCGTAGTGGTCTCGTCCGAGTCTTAGATAGAATACAGTAACTAGTGTTTGCGACCGTGGTTCATGTGAGAAGTGGGGAGATTTCTACATATTTTCAGTGTGAGTACTGTAAAATATGATATCCAACCCGCTTGTAGTACCGACCTTTGTTTTCGAATCCGAGTTTATCCGAGTTTATTGCGCACATTATGTAGTAACCAGGTAGTAACAACAGACGCAGACTACACAGGTACAGGACAATGTTATGTTATATTATTCATTATGCAACGGATAGCATGAGATAAGAACTACTGTAAGATACCTTCAATTTACAGCTCTACACAACTCAATGGTATTGGGGTGCCATGAGAACTCGGAAGGCTTTCGAGTTTATGCACCCCCCTGTCACTTACGGGCCATCGCCGTTTTCAAGTGGAAGTTATTACGTGACATGACGGATTACAGCGATCGTGACAATCTTGATAGCCAGGCAACCTTTGAAAACGCGTTACAATCGCGTTGCGACTGCTGTGTTCCGCCACTGATATCCTATTGCCGTTGTAATGTATAAGACAGATTGCTTCGATCAGGGTGCTGTAACGGCGGCAACATAACATCTGTATCTTAGGCACGATTTCTGTGTTGGAATAATAACAACGTTGCAGTCGTGCCATGATCGCTGCACGCACCGTGTCTCCGTCATACAAGTTACATTCGCATTGTGATATCCGTCATAGGTAGCGTTGACTCAACGCTACTGATCACATAACGTTATATCCCTATCACAATGAATATCTTTGGAGCGGTACTAGCAGCGGCGGCAACCGTGGCTGCGGCCTCAGGCTAGTAACTTAAGTGACGGACCCAAACCCCACTGTCAGACTTGGATGATGACGAAATGCACGATGAGAATTTAGTATCCGTACGTGACTACCTCACTGCTAATGCTCTCCGTTTCCGAGTCCGAGTCTCCGAAGTCCGAACGTCCGCTGTTGCCTCCACCTTCCATATCCCCCCCCTCTGCGAAGTCAGGCTGGATATTGTCAACAGGGGCCATGGCTGTGTCGGCTGGGGTGTCCGAGTCGTAGCGCTCGAGCTCCCTTTCATGGCTTGAGGCAATGAGAGCGTTTGCTTCATGAGCGAAGTCGGGTGGATTGCAATGACCGATACCCCATCCGAGGTATCGCATCATCATGTCTCTATCAACAAATCTGAGCGTGTAAGTTAGCAACGCATATATCAAAGAAAATTTGCTAGTACACACCTTGAAACATAGTAATTGACCCAATCCGCAGTCGAAAAGTCCCGCGCCTGGGATGCTGAGAGCAAACTCGTTGTTTTTCCATATGAAAATGCTGGAATCAAGTGGCAGGCTCGAATCACGCGTGCCGGATCTAGAAAACCAAATGCGCCTGAGGGATCGCTTTCTGGGACCCAGCCAATCCTGTTTAGTCTACAGGTTCCAGGCCCCCCCTGCCAGTCAGGATCACGTCCAAACCAACGTACGAAGAAGAATTCCACGCGTTCTGGACGAGTATCAAAACTTGGACCAAAATATACATTTGTGTGATATATCCCCAGGACCCGCGCGTACCAGAACGGATGCCCGGCATCGTCGCAAGCCCTTAGCATGACGAAGCACTGGGGGTTATGACAGTTAATATAATCGTGGTCTTGGGCAGTGTCGTATGCCGTGTAGTACAAGGTCGCAGTTGCATGTGAGAACATCATCTTGTGCTGTATCTTCACGTTTGCAAGTTCGTCAATTGTATACTCGGGCTCATCGCTGACCGTAACTTGATGCAGATGACGGGCTAGGAGGTGCGTCAGGAGTTTGTTATAAAAGTCCTGTGCGGCGACAAGTTAGCGTCTGAATCTATCCTCACTCTGCGCGCTGGTACGTACCTTAAAGGCAGGATCCAAGATATTCTGAGAGTCGTTGAGAAATTGGGGGAGGTAGACTTTGTGTGACTGATTCTGAGCAATCCGACACCAGTGCCCGGTGGCACCAACAGGTGGGTCAGGATTGCAAGGGTGGTTTCCGGTGGGCCCGTCTGCGAAATCTGCGGTGGTCGTGGCAACCACTTCATCATTCATCCTCTCGTGTACCTTTTCCAGTATGTCCCTCTTCACCATTTGGTCGACATATTGTTTCTTGTTGGTATTCAAATATAGTCTCTTGATATTTCGATGCTCAAGTTCGCCCTTTTGTATGCACGTCATCTGTAAGTTGTCAAATGAATCTGAGATTTCAAAACTCACGATCTGGGTACTGTACGAGTCCGTCGTACCAAACATCTTGATATTTTCGACGTAGTCGCCAAGTGCGTGTAACTTTGATGTCAATAGATTGAAGGTCTTTGGCCGTTTGCCACCGGCAGTAGTCACGAAAGATTGACCTGTAGAATGTGGTAGAGCCACGTTGGCAGGTTGGCGGGAGCCACGGGACGACCTCTGTTCTGCTGCCCGACGTCTTGCCTGGTACTCACGGTTGGTCTCGACAGTGTTGAATCTTGGGCAGGTTGTCTCTTTGAAGTGGCGAAGTGCTCTTGCAAATAGCACTGTGACGTGGTCAAGGACCTTGAGCGTCGTCTCAGTGTGAATCCGCAGCTTCGCGAGGGAGTGCCAGTACGATGCAAGGTACAGCAGTTTTTGAACTGAGTCGTCATGAGGCGCCGGCAATAAACCTTCGAAGCAGGGTATGCAGCACTGAAACAAATGAGTACTGCCAAACGCTGTCAAACCTATGCAAACCAAACTCACCTGAAGTATGTCCTCGAAATCGCGCGCAGCAAGTTTCTTCATATCTGCGACATTGTGTGTAAATCGTCGTATAGTGGATGCGCCAAAAGAGGATATTTGCCGGAAGCTGAGATAGGATGAGTGAGCGGGCCATCACTATGACTTGAAAATGAGTACTTACCGGTAATTGAATCCCTGGATAGTATCCGCGCCGAGTGAATGCAAGATCCTAACTAGATGTGTGAGTAAAGACTTCCATACGCCGAGTTCAAACTCGTGCATGATATCGACGACGAGGGTGAGGAAGATGTCGAAATTGAAGCTCTTCAGCGAGTGGGAAAACGCATTCTGGTGGAGAAATTAGTTCACAGATGCACCGAATAGATTCGAAACCTCACCAAAGTTGGGACAAGGGAATGCTCTCTCCAGTAATCGCTCAACACCGGGTTCACTGCCAAGCGCATAACCTCGTCGATAGATGTTGTCACGAGCTTTTTGCACAGTTGCACGGAATTCGTCGTCGTCGTGTCTAATGAGAGATCGACGGGATTCGGCATCGATCGTGGTTCCGAGGGCACTGAAGTCCTCTTTCAGGATTGTGCATCGTGGACAGGGACACCGACCCATGTCACGGATTGTGGCGATCAATACTCTGTATTCAGTGAGTATGTCATAGAAAGTCAATATGATATTGCCATGTACTTTTCTGGGTAATCCGCTGAGTAGGTGAATATTCGAGGGAAAACCCGGCGAACTATCCCGTCACCACAAGTTACAGTAATCCCATGCTCGTAAGTTTTGCAAAACTCCTCGTCTAATAGAAGACGCCAGACACCATGGAAAAGTTCACGGCGACAATGAGTGATGAGCGTTGGTGAGGGTGAGACGCCGAGGGCTTGTACCTCCTCAGCAAACGAGTCAGGGAGCTGCATAAATGAATAAGAGATAATATTAAAATTAAGACAATCACTCACCGGAGGAATATAACCGACAACTTGAGCAGAGTGTGTAGTAGGCTTGCAGCGCGTATACTTGGACTGATTTCCCAAGTATGCGTAAATTGGCCAAGCTTTTGCTTGCCCGAATTGAGCGAGATGTGTGGCGTCGGACCATAGCATGAATGCTGCTAGGACACAGGGATGAGAGGGGTCTTCGTTTGCATTAATGAGGTTGCGTTCAGCACGCAAGAATGCATCTGAGGAGTATAGTTCTCCCCATACTCGCTCTGGAGGTGCGTCTACATATGGTGGTTGCCAAACTTCTTTGCGGCCGTTACCAGTGAAGTGTCGAGGCATTGTGACTGTCTTGAATAGTTTCCAACATCGTTTGTACGAGAGACCGAGTGCGAACATCATGAATTGGGACTTTGTATATGAGAAATGGTTCCCCATCGGGATCCATTTCATCATTTCGACGGCTGCGTGCACGTGCACTCGCTTCGTCAAGTCGGGATGCACGTGTGGGCTTTTTCCCAGTGGGGACCTCGATGATGAGCGTGTTGCGCCGCCACCCGTTGCCACCCCAAGGTGACTGAACGTCCATAGACAGTTGCTGCTCTATTGTCGTGAAGTTAGTGCCTTCCAGGTCCGCATTGTTGAAGCGTTTGTCGCAGACAACATCGACGATGGAAGTACGGCCTGAGGCGGAGACAACCCCCTTCAGCCGCCTCCACGCAAGGTTAAATAAAAATGTCGTGATGTTGGGGTAGGGGTAGATAATGTCCATGACTTCCCTCTTCGCTGTCGGAGGGGTAGGGGGGGGGGGCACGAGAAGGGGTGTTCCACCAGTCATCAAAGATTGATACGGCTGTAGTCTGCTGGTATTCTTGTACGATACCAAACTGATTAGCGGGAGTGAGTACTGTAAGTTGGGTGACAGTCTCGATAACGGGTGTATTGATTCCAACGTCCTCAGAGGGAGAAGATTGTCCGTCTGCACTAGGCGATGTAGGTTCTTCCGGGGCTCCCTCTCGGACTTTCCAAGTCGGCCAACGGACCCGCTTGGAACGGTGGAACGGTGCTGATGGCGCGGCACTGCCGCTGTTCTGTACATCGTAGACGAAATGCATCAACTGAATAAAACTCAATACCGTGACATACCATCTCAAAGCCATGGTCAATATTTGCAGACTCGGTGTTAAGAGACTGCTCAAACTGCCCTGTGTAGTCGTCATGCGGCTGAAACTTCTTCACGTACCCGCTTTTGGGAGTTCGTCCGAGCCAAGGGCTTCTTGAAAGATGTATTGAGTCTCTTGATGTTCGAGGCACCATTTTTCCAGAGTCGTTTTGAGAGTCGGCGAGTTTCTGGGCAGTGTTTATTAAGATGTTTGGTGAGGCTACCCTCAAGTATGAATTGCTGGCCGCATGCTTGACATCCGAGTCGACCACTGTCTGATATGCTGGGCCTTTGTACGTGCATAGTGATAAGCTTGCCTTGGTTGGGGGAAGATAGCGAGGTGGCGAAACGGTCACACGAGGGGGAGGGGAGGTTGTTGCAAGTTGAAAAGTTGGTCGTGTCGATCCAACTTGAAATCTGCCGATAAGGGGGGGGGGTGTTACAGAATTTATTAGTGCAATGGAATGGCAGCGTTGGTACATGTGGATTAGCGACAGCAACAAGAGGAACGGCTAAAATATTAACCTATGGAATACGGTGGTGTCCCCCCCAAAAGTTCAGCAACGACTTGGAATCAAAAGACCACAAAGGAAGGAGCTCACCCGTAAGCCCGACCTGAGCAACCTATGCCATCCCAACAGAAGGCAAGTAGACTGTTAGACTGTGAAGTCACTCAGCACGCGCACATAAAAACACGGCGGCCGACTTGAACCCGAAATCCAGGACTGCCAGCCCGGAACAAAATTCCTGTGAAGCTAGATCGTGGTCAGTGATCTCGGTCCTGGTTAGTGATCGAGGGTCCTTGTGCGAAAGAATGGAGGGCACTCACCTCCGACAAGCACCTACGGCATAACTAACTTGAAGATCATACAGATTCAAGCCTGAGATCATTGAAAGTGACCCGGGTCACCCACTACCCAGAGCCAGTGGACGACCCGGTAAAAATACGAGGCCATAATTCCTGTGAAAGATAAATGTTAGCACACTCAGCTACTACATTGGGGTGTGTCACTGTTGTAGAGGCGCGGTGATAGTTTAAGGGGGCTTACCGTAACTGTAGCACATGGAATTTCGGCAAATGTCATAGTAGACTGAGATGATGCGTGACACAGCAATAACCTCTAGGCTCACGCCGTACATTGCCATGACACTCCAACTCAGTTGTCAAGTTGAAAATTCACACACAATATCATTTCCATGTGGCCTGACTTTCTAGGGTCCCCCCTCAACTAAGCGATGTCATGAGGTCCACATATAAGTGACACATGTCTTGTGGGCCTGTTCACACAATGCCCATGTCGTCTGGTTCGTCATTCACTCATGCAACCCCTGCCTGTGCACAGAGACCACCAGTGCCAGACCCGTCTCTCAATGGTCGTCGAGCTCGGCCCCGCAAACCTAGTTCATCAAGTCAAGGCCGAAAGAAAAGTAAACATCACCGTCGTCCCATTCCTCAGCCTCAATTCTCTCAATCACCTCCATATGATGATGAAGATGAAGATACGCCCACTAGGAAGCGGCGGAGGAGAGATGGTCCTGAAGAAAGCGACAGTGAGGGCGGAGGTAGATCTTTGAGGTGTGTACTACCTAGATCCCATTCCTTATTGGACTGATCTTGGCATTTTCCTCAGCTCTGAGGGCGACAGGTCTGAACCAGAAGATGATCAAATCGTTGTTCGCAAAAGGTATTGGCAGTCGAAAGGCAAAATTCTCGGGCGCTGCGTCGAAATGTGGGACACGTTCAATGGCATACTGGACCAGGGTGTGTCACGCAACCCAGACATAGACGAAGATTTTATGCACACTGACTTGTATGTGTCCGTTCTCATATCTGTCAAGCATGCTAACCAGTCGCCATTACTAGTGAGAACCAACAATATCAGAAGTTTCTCTTGTTACTCGAGGTTTCACCAGCCATGGCCAGGCTATTGGAACGAGCTGGTGACAATGCCGGGCACGAATTTACCAAACAGCTCAACGAATTGGTATGTCAGTGTAATTTTCTCCAATCCATTCACGTATTTTTATTTCCTCAGCTTGACGTAGGACGCAAACGAGCCCGGCGGGTGGATGTGAACGGTATTCGCGGGGCAATCGGGCAATGGCCTGGCGTTACCTGGGATCCTGTGTACCCCGTGTCACGGCATCTCCTTGGTTTCCATCACCCAACCACCGGCAGGCTCTTATGCCCTGCGAGCTTTGATTGGGACGATCCTATGTGAGTCGATATATGTAGTTATAACGCGATATTTACACCGTCAATTTAGGGTCCGTGAGAAACTGCGTCGCGGTATCGAGGAGCTCACCCCTACTGATCTCCCCACATTCCTCTGGCCGGATGGAGCATTCACTTCCGAGGATCCGTACCGAGGGTTCCTCCGTGGGCCTTTGCTCGTGATGGTTTGGTTCTTTTCTTAATCAGACCTCAGTAAACTAATACTAGTATTTCATAGGCGTATAAACATGTCTTTATATCTCCAAGTTCGGCCAAGGAGGCCGATAAGTCAACACGTGGAGGCAACGCGGCGTTACATGACATACAATTTGTCACTTATGAATCAGTCGCGTATGTCGCTACGGTGGTAAGTGTACACTATTCTCACAGATGTTTGTTCTAACTGGTACGTAGACCCGTTTCGCACTTTCTGATGAGCCAACTTTTGGTCCTGGTGGGGTGAGCGTTAACAGAAGACATAGAATTGGATTCCCGTACCGAGATTTTTACCGCGAACTCCTTGAGCACAAGTCGCTCATGTTGGGTGATGAACTTCGCAGTCTCACACAGTGGTGGAACGAGTAAGTCACCTTCTGCTCTCTTCGGATTATTCGCACTCATAAATTCAGGAATATATTCCCACGTACTGTTTACAGCACTGGTAATGTGAAGAAGGACAGCGTTGGGGCAACGATGCGAGAACGGGCGAAGGCAAAACGCATTGAAGCAGCCACACTGGCCAGACTGGCAGAGGCACGGGCGGCGACCGCGGCACGGGCGACAACATCTGGGACATCAGGCGAGACAACTACTGGGGGGGAAATGAATGGGGCGACATGACCAGTGATGGCCAAGCCTTCACAGTCTTAGCTATCACCTTCAGATGTCGTTGTTAAACTTGAACATAAAAGCTGTTTTGAACTCGATGTCTCATACTGTTCTGATAATGAAGTTACACCTGAATTATGTGGGATCATTATTGGTTTGCAACGGCAATATTACTCGCATATAACGCTGCTGCAGTGTAGGCACGACACTACACCCCTTCAGTTA